>CAUYSK010073332.1:0-25171 GCA_963575035.1 Avahi laniger
CAACTAAAAATATATATAAAAAATTAGCCGGCCATAGTGGCGCATGCCTGTGGTCCCAGCTACTTGGGAGGCTGAGGCAGGAGGATCGCTTGAGCCCAGGAGTTTGAGGTTGCTGTGAGCTAGGCTGACACCACGGCACTCACTCTAGCCCGGGCAAAAGAGTGAGACTCTGTCGCAAAAAAAAAAAAAATGTGCCCTCCACTCACCCCCCAGCATCCTTCCACTTACATCTCATTAACCAGAACTAGATCACACCCACCACTCCTAGTTGCAAAGGAAGCTGGTAAAGTGGAAGCAGGATCGTCATGATTTTGTGCCTAGAGAAGCAAACATGGCCGCCATGAACCATAACTAGGTTCTGTTAGCATAGCAGAAGAGAGGAAAGATATTAGGCATCCAACTAAGAGGGTATGCCTCAAACCAGACCTCTACAACATTACTCTGAATATTTGCATATGGATATAACTTACTGAAGCAGTCCCCATATTGCTGGATATTTTGGTTGTTTCCAACATTTTTATATTATCTATTGTGTTGAAATAAACATCCTTGTCAGCTCACATACTCATTTCCTCAGGATAAAATGCCAAATATGTAATTTCTAGGCAGAGAGAATTACATCTTTTTTGATATGATAATTATTTTCAATAGACTTTTTTACAGCAGTTTCATATTTACTGCAAAATTCAGCAAAAGTTACAGAGATTTCCCATATACTGCATGTATAGCCTACAGAGACACATCATTATAACCCAAAGTCCATAATTTACATTATGATTCATTCCTGGTGTTGCACATTCTATGGGTTTGGACAAATTTACAATGACATATATCCACCATTATAGTATCAGAGTAGTTTCACCACCCTAAAAATACTCATGTGTTCCACTTATTCATCCCTTTCTCTCCCCTAACCCCTGGAAACCACTGAACATTTTATTGTCTCCACAATTTTACCTTTTTCTAGAATGTCGTATGGTTGAAGTCATACAGTGTGTAGCCTTTCCAGATTGGATTCTTTGACTTAATAAAATGCATTTACATTTCCTCCACACTTTTTCATGGCTTGATCATTCTTTTTTTTTTCACGCTGAATAATATTCCATTGTCTGGATGTATGACACATAATTTATCCATTCATCTTGACTGTTTCCAAGTTTTGGCAATTATGAAAAAAGCTGCTATAAACATCCACGTGCAAATTTTTGTGTGAACATAAGTGTTGAATTCCTTTGGATAAATTAATTTTTTAAATCTGCCCTTTTATTAAAGTATGACAGGCATGCTCCTAAGGTAAGTTAAGGCAATAACACAGACAATGCAAGCCAAGGCCTCATTTCAACCATTCATGTATTTTACATCAGAATATTTCCTATGTTTCCAAAACTCAGAGAACTTAGTGCCCCTGTAGTAAACTAATTTTGAATTTTCTTCAGAAGAGTAATCAAATTACAATGACTATACTATACTAAGATTATACTAATTACTTCCTCTTACGTTAAGTGTTTTTCTGATTTATTCTTAGTTTAATTAGTCAGCTCACAGTTTCCATTTTTTTTTCAATTTTTGAAAAACAAAGTGTGCTTTCATTTAAACAATCTATTATCTTTGGCTTTCTAGCTATCCACAGGGATTGGCAGGTGGCAAATTACTTGCATCAATTAAGACTACAAAAATGGGATCAGATTTCCTATAGATCGATAAGTTCCATATTTACATGGCCAAATTTGTATACACACAGTACAGCTATTTAACAAAATTCAGACTTTAAAGAATCATATGTTTTAAAGCTGGAGAAAATACAAAACACCATGAAGTCCATACCCCTTCATCGCTGAAATATGGTAAATAATATAGAGTGCACTTAACATATATAACATAGATAATTACCAGTGCTAAAGTTCAGAGTACATAAATAACAAGAGCTACCAGTTACCAAGCATGTTTAACATACTGTAAACTGTAACAAAGGCCCTTCAATCATAATTTCATTTAATCTTCATAAGAGCAGTAGGGCAGACAATAGTATACCACTTTACAGATGAAAAAATTGAGCTTAAGTTAAATAAGCTGTATAAAATTAAGCTAGTAAAAAGTAGGTGGGCTGGAATTCTAAACTAGGCTATATTTTCCCAACTATTACCTTCTAACCATAATATAACCAACCTAGACTAAAATTCAGGCAACTCTTGTCTTACTATCAATCCACTGGGCCTACAAAGACAGCCCAAATTAACACATCAACATATTGCAAAAGAACTTCATAAATTCTGAATTGAATGACTGAATGTTTACTAAGTCTACAAATGATAAGGTACAATTATTTAAAATGTCCATCATCCCCATCTAATATGTAAAACAGAGAATGAAATCAAAGCCCTGATTTCAAAATTTCTAGTGCATACTTTTATCTTTAGCTTTCTTGTTCTAGGCACTAGACTTGCAAAATTTATTGAACACATCAATGAACATTTTCTTCAGACATTTTTCTCATGTTTTCTATCCTCTTTATCAAATGAGGTACATGTTAAGAATATACAAGTGTCTTCCTTGCAGGTAGAAGTGTTCTAAGCTGTTTAATGACCTATATTTTAAACTAACTCGACTATTAATGTTACAGTGCAAAAATAATGTTAAATGGCTTTCTTATATTGTATCCAAGGGAGTACAGGTACAGATGAAATAAAAGAACTAGGTAATTAGGAGATCAAATGAAGTAATAACTTTCAAGAATATGTAGTACAATTTTACAGTTTCCCAAATGATTTCATCTCTGTTATTACCTTACTTAATCCACAAAACAACTCCATGAACAGAATACTGTCTCCAAGATATCCTCTCTTGTATTCATAGTTAGCTCCTTAACTCCAAATTCAAGATCCTTACCCACTATACTAGAAAATGGCCCTCTGAGTAGTGCAAAGTATGAGCATAGATTTCTCATTCACTTAGCAATTCTATATATTTATTGAACACCAATTATGTGCTAAGCATCTGTTATGTACTTGAGGTTTGTCTGTGAACAAGAAAAACCTGGTCTTGCCTTAAGGGTGTCTATAGGAAACTGGGTCTCTTTTATAACTCTTAGAATCAATCTAATTGTCTAAAATCATGCACTCATGGTTACTACACATGTAGTTCAAGAATATCAGAATCTACTTTCCCAAAAATAAACTAATAGTGGATATTGGAAAAACAATTACGTATTGCTGCTCTCAATGCATAGGAAATACTCCTGAAATTCTCGATGGGGTGTCACTTGCATGCTGAGGTGATAATAGACATCCTAATAAAATTTATTTTAAGATTCAGTTATATGTGGTGCACAAGCTGTTCTCTGGAAAGAAAAATTGCTTTTGCTCCTGTTTTTATTTTGTAGATGTAGTATGTCTACATACTTTCATGACACAAGTGAAAATACTGGTGGCATACTTTATTAAATTGTCCCTACTGTCTTTTATTTAAATCTGATCCTCTAGAAACAAAACATTTTTTAAAGAAATTTTTTGCTAACTTCATTCCTAGCAAATCAACTCCCATTCAAAAGAGGGATTTTACTTTTATCTATTGCGTTTCATCAAATACAATGCCTGCAATATAAATAACCTTAAATTATCAACTGTTATGGGCCAGAAACTATGTACTAGTTGCTTTGCATATTTTTCTTCACAATCATCCTAATAGATAATTACTATTATTATCCCCATTTGTCACATTGGAAAATAGTCTCAATGAAGCTAAATATCTTTTACAACTACTGTGTAGCAATGGTGGGATTCAAATCCAGGACTTTATAGCTCTCAAGCTGAAATTCTTAACCACTGCTGTAACAGTGCTTCTCAAAATAAAAACAAAATAAAAAATTAAAGAGATGTGCTTTTTCTTTTTATCTCACATTCTCTCATTCTGTCATTTTTATACCTTTATAATTAATGTGGAATCTTTCTGTTGGTGCTGGTGGTGGGTTTGGGTAAGTACGGGGTCAGGGGACAGCACCTTTTATAAAACCCAACTCAATGGAATGTCTGCAAAGTATAGTAGAAAATACTCACATTCTAAAAGTCATAATCTAACACTTTGTTCCTTACTGTTGGGTGTTGTTTTATTACCGCTTTGTTCTCATTTGTATGGATTCACCATAGAAATTGTAGATTTCTTAAAGACAGGGAGAATTATTGTGATAAACTCTTTTTGCCTCATGTTTGTCTCATGTTTCTATAAGACAGAATTTCTTCTCCTCAAGGGAAGAGACTGTTAGAGGAAATACTATCAGCCCCTCTCTCTGTCTCCTTGTAGCTTCTTCTACTAATAGGAGATGTCCGATTATCCAGAACCTACGCACTGCAGGGAGGGACACTTTTAATAAGTGAGTCGAGTCCCTGTGAGTTAAAGGTCGATTTCCATGTCTTGTTCACACATTAAATGATCTTGGCCATAAAAAGGCCAGGCAATCCAGGGCAGCTTGGCATCAGGCGTTGGGTCAAAAAACCTCTCTCTGACCATTTATCTCACTCTTCCTATGAACTGGTGAGTGGGCTTCACACCAGATTGTATGCCCACCCACACTCGGATTGTCACGATGCAGTTACAAAATAGGCAGAGACACAAAGAGAAAGAAGACTCATCAACTCTTCTGCTCTGCGCATCATCCGGCAATCTCTTTTCTAGAGATTCTTGGTTTGAAAGAGTTTGGCTAGCCCTGTCCTCCATTGTTTCTATAACCCCTATAACAACTTAACACCTTATGAACATAAATAATCACTCAATCAAGCTAGTCCAAAGGGAAACCAAAAATTAAAAAGTAAGACTAAGTTCCTTAAACATTTTTAGATATGATGCTCAATTCTCATTAGATTCTTCTGATTTTTTTTTAAAAAACAGAGTCTAAATTTGGTGCTCTTTTTCAATTTCTATTAATTATATAAACATTAAGTTTTCATTTCTGGTAATATTTTTATGTCAAATGAGCAGAGTTTCAAATTTTCTATTTTCAATTGCTGCTGATAATAATCATTTTGTTCCAAGTGCTAGGAAGAAATCATTGGTTCCAATTAACAGCTGCACCTAGCATCTTGCCCAAAGAAGTGTTCCTTCCTAATCACATAAGAGCTGACTAGGGATGACAGAGTAACCAGATGGCAATTTGGCAAAGGCAACAAATGCAGGCCAGAATTGAGTTTGGGATAAGTGAAATACTATAACCATTATCTGGGAGTAAGTGGCCAAGAAAATTGCCTGTTCTTTAAAATTTGTAAATTTATGTTTGTTATCAAGCTCACATACACACACATATGCACAAATCTATGAATAGTCCTTGGGTGGTAAAATGTGAAGAGCAATACTGAAGAGCTGGAAAATGAAAATGATTTGTCCTTTCACGTGTAAATTAAAAAGTAGCAAAGATCTGTAAGCAATTATCTGCATTCTGATGAAATCCTTCTTCTGACCATGACCACCAGTTCCTTGTGGATAATTTCATTATCAAGAAACAGCTACTGTGGTCTTAAAACAATAACATACAGCACTATGAATTTTCCCCACCATGACTGCCACAGGAGTCACAATAGAACAGATTGCTTTTCATCCTGAATGCAAATATGGTTGAGAATGTTCATATTTATTTTGGGGGAGGAGTCCTTTCTCTAGTTAGTGTCTGACCCAGGGCTCCATGGTTTTATTCATTATTCCAGATGTGCTTGCTAAGTGACATGGCACTTCTGTACTTCAGCTTCTTGACCAATTGCAGTTATTAAGCATTAGAGCCAAATCACAACGCATAAATGTTTAATCTTCTGCAGTCTCAAGCCTCCCTCAGAAAGCCTAAGCCAGAAAACCTTTTATTGTTCCACAAACAATAACAAAATACAAGTAGATGCTGATTCTGTCCCACCTTCTCCTTCTCTACTGATATCTGTAAATATCACAGGTCAACAAATTATACGCTTTACATTTCTTTTTCCTGGTAAACAACAAAACTCACACTATATTGCAAATATGCCTTTCACCCCTGCCAAGAATATTTAAAATTAAACCAACACACATAGCTCTCTGTTAGGAAAATATCAGGGATAAAATTGTAAGGACATTCAATGAGGAAACTAAACCTTTAAGAACTGCATATGTTGGCCATCCAGTTGCAAAAGTAGGTATGTATATATTTTTGTGTATACAGCAAATATATGGAGATAAAGAAAGAAAATAAATTCTGCACAGGATAGCAGAGTAAGAAAAAAGGAATGTTAAAAAATTAAACATAAATAATGTTACTCTGGTATGCACATTTATATATACATACATATATACATGTATACACACACACATCGATCTATGCACACTAAACACACTCGTGTGCGCTCACGTGCTCCGTGCACTTCACATGCCAACCGTCTCAAACTTGGAATGGCAGAGCTGTGAGGGGCACTGAGAGGTCATCTGAGGAGATCCTTTCCTTTAGGCAGTTTAATGCTTAAACCATCCAAAGACCTGGCTCTCTATTCTATATTTAGAGCTCTCTAGGGATGGAGATTCATTACAGACTACATTGTATTGTACTTGTAATAGACTCGCAGGTGCCTTTCTTGACAAAATCGTATTTCACAGATCCTTGGTCTGACAGGCTTCTGTGGGTACCTTCCAAATACACACCTCTTTCCTCAGTGTGACAACATGGCAGCTAAAGGACTTCGTTTCACATGAAAATGCAGTCAAAGGGTTCAAACGGTACAGATGTGTATGTAAAAATGATGTTAATTTTTGCGGCAGCACTGTCAGCCACGGGCCAGCCATTTCATTTTCCAAGCCCCCGGGCTAGCCCCAGGCAAAAACATAAAGAAGGTTAAATCTGTTTTCTGTATCTACACCCTCTCCCATCCTCTTTGTTTATGTGTGGCAACCTTCTCTTGCCATTAGTTATCAACACGTCATCAGGTTCATCAGGCTTTTTGTACTCTTAGGGTTAACAGTCTTCTTATCCTGTTTCTTACTCGTGTCACTTCTCTTTGAAGATTATTAATCTGAAAAATACTAACCCAGGTTAAGATATTAAGAAGGAGCTAATGGATTAACATTAACATTTCACAGAATTACAGCTTTTAATTTTACTAAGTGCCATGCATACTAAGAATTCCATGAAAATAATAGGTCTCAATATTTTCAAATTTCACCATTTATTTTGTAATCTCCTAAGTGTGTATGTAAAAGGAGCCTTGCAAAATCCAACCTAACATTCAAACTCTTGGGAAACTTCTAACTATAAGCCTACGGTGAGAGAAGTTAAATGAAAATCCTGTTCACTCATAAAGAATATTGAAAAATACATACTGATTGTCAAACAGTGAAGCTATGCCTGTTACTATATTTAAAAAAAAAAAATCTGTAACTCCACTATGCCAATTTTGAACTTAAATAAAAACTAAATTAAAAGATACCCTGAAGGAATATACATTAGTGTCCATAGCTCATAACCCACGCAGGAGTGGGATCTGGTAATACGGAATGGGCAATGGGGGTTGGGGGAAGGAGGTGGGAAGAATAAATAAGCAGAATTTGCAAAGAATTATTTAAATAAATGTTCCTTCTGCCAAGAAATACTACCACTTAACTGCTTCAAAAGAGTAAACCAATCTAAAAGGAAGCAATAGATTTACATGGTAGAAAATTGGAGAGCTTTCTTTCAGCCATGGCTTTCAGTCTCAAGTGCACAAAGAGCTGAATTTTAGCCAATTTTCCGACTGATTTTTTGTTGTTGATGAGCTTGCTTTTTATTCTGCAATTGTTTCTAATGTCTTCCAAAAAGAAAGGACAACACTAACTCTTTTATTTGAAATTGTGTATCACATGATCGGTAATTACAGATACAAAACCTTTTCGTCTTTAAACAGATCGTCAGTCCTTCAAGACACTGTATTAATCTGTGGTATTTACTCATATTTATCACTCTCTCTTCAAGCAAAGTGAGACAGAATAAGAGGTACCAAAGTATCATAAATGACATTTTCTTAAAATAGCAAATAGATGTTATAAATAGAACATCATTTCCAGTGCAGATTTCTTAGAAATGTCTTAAGCCAAGTTTATGAAGTATTTTTCAATGTGGTCAAAGGGGAAAAAAAAACCTAAAACTTAAATTGAAGCTTTCACAGCAGCTAATTAGAGAATGCCAATGGTTCCATGGTGCAGGGATATGTGTTTGTTTATGAGTACTTGGTTTGTGCAGGACTGAGTTTGGGTGTATGTGAGTGAAATGTGATAAGGGAGGCAGTTACCATCTACCACATGTATGGTCTGAAGGGTGGCAAAAAAAAAAGTTACTATGTTTTATAAAATTTAAGATGTCATAATTATTTTATGCATCACTAAGAATGAAAAAAAAATGCCTCCTATCAATTTGTGACAGTGTTTTCTTATCACACCAATTTTAATGTATCCTTGTTCTTGGAGACATTAAAATATGAAAAAAACATATAACATGGTATTTCTCCTAAGTGATTTGTAAACAGATTTTTGATTCCCACACTGAGTCATGTCTTTAAATAAGGTTATAATTCTAAAAGCTCTTTTAAAATGCAAATATTTTACCCAGGAGGTGTAGCAGATTAAGCCATTAACAGTCATTAAGATGCATTAACCTATTAGCAGTCCTTAAAACCGTAAGGAATATTAATTTATCAGATTATCAGAGCAAAGTGGAAAGGAAAAAAGGACGCAGAAAGAGATACAAAAGAAGGGTAGGTGCTTGGCTTGTGCACTTTTTCTAGGCTGCCACACAAAAGAGGCTTCTGGTATGCTCCAGGGGGAAAATGGGGAGATCTCATGCAGCAAAGTAGTGGTTTAAGGATACAAAGCACAGAGGATGAGAGGAGTATAAACAGCAAAAATAGAAAGGAGAAAAAAGTAAACTTTGCAGTTTTACCTATATTCTAACCAGAAGACAAATTAGATATTCTTAGGTTACAAAAGAAACCGTTAAAGAAATCACATTTCTGTTAAGGCTCTCAAGAATGTACACAATGGGGATTTCCCAATGATAGTTGTAAGCATACATCTCATTATCCAATATCATTATGTTGTTAAATGATAAATACTTCAACTGTTCTCAATACTAGGAAGCACTTTACTCATTCATGGTTTCTAATTCGTATTTTATGAACTCTGACACCTCTTCTCTCTTTAAGGCTTCAGAAAGACACTGACTCATATAAAATGAGTCATAGTATTTGCTATTGATACTAAGGGTAGAGTTCAGAAAGTCACCCAGAGTTAACACATCTTAGGTTCTGCACACAGCTGTGCCACTGACTTCCTGCAAGACCTGTAGAAATGATTTAACCTTTCCCCACAGGGGTATAACAACCTGGCACATATCCCTTGGATGAAGACAGTAATAAGCATTTCTAATTCATGAAAGAAAGGCCATATAAAAATATGAAATGTGCTGTAGGACCTTGAACAAGTCCCTTAACCTTTTAGCTGCCTCATTTCTCAAGTAGAGATAATAATACCTGTCTGAAGACCGCAGATACTAGATTATTTCTTTGTGATGAAAATCTAATTCATTGGCCTATTGTACTCTTAGAGGCATCAGACAGTTGAGAGCTGTGGAATGCATTATTCCTTGAAAGTGGGCAATTTTGTAATTCAACATGAAAATGCTTAATTGTGAGGAATCTAATGCGGCACAATATGAATCTCAATTCAGTTTAGCTAACACATTTAACACCTGCCATCAAAAAAGCATTGCGTTATCTGTGTTAGGTTGGTTTCTAAGGAGGAATGTAGTAATCCTTTATGAAAACAAAATTTCTTCCACTAATAATAATGCTTCGCTTCCTTGAAATTGTTGTAGAAAGCACAGGTAAATATTTTGGATTTAATTACACATGCAATTGTCAAAAATCATTTCGTTTTGGACATTTTCATTAGGGAGATTTATATACTATATGTAGGTATAATCCATTAAACAAAACTAATACTTAGCTTGATGACTGGGGGACATTATTGCATATCGTCCCTCCTAAGCCTTACTGAGTCCCTCAGAGCGCAATACAGAAGTACACACAAGAAGGGGGCACAGACAACAGTGGCATGTGTTCTCCGTCAGCACTTCCTCCTGGGTACTTTTTAACCAGCACCCACACTTTCTTTAGGTTTCAAATGTCCTATCCTCTGAGATGCTTTCCCTAATCACAGTGCAAACTCACTCCTCTGCTCATCATATACCCACTCCGGACATTCCACTTCTTTTTCAAGGTGTGTACCAAAATCGAAATTTAAGAATTACGTGCTCATGTTTTTCATGTCTGCCTTTCTAGCACTCAACTAGCGGAGACAGGATGAGGCTATGTTTACTCTTTTAACTTCCAGTGGCTACCACAAATTTTAACTATATGATAGCAAGCTTCCACGGGGAAAAAATATCCGTCATAACACATAGGAGGTCCTCAGAAAACATTTGTGAAATGAATGCATGTTGAAATCAAGGTTCAGGGAAATAAAAAGCAATTTCTCCTCATAAAAACTTGGAGATCCCTAATCCGAACATGCGTGAAGGTGGGAAGTGTCTTCTCATGCTCCCTTTGGGTCAGATCTTCACTCAATACTACTAACTGCCACATCCAGCGGTGAGTGACATTGATGTGACATTGATTGTGTCCTCACTTGGGTTAAAGACTGATGCTGAGTAACCTCACTCCTACTCCCTAGGTCAAGGTCATCTGAATTCTTGTCAAACCATAGAGAATAAGGAAGTTTTGGCACAGACACTGGAATTGCTGATTTCTTTCATCTCAAAGGATGTGGAAAATCCTGAACCGCAGCAGGAACCATCATTTCAGTCTGGCATGTGAAGCATATCATTCATTCCCTCAGGCGTCTAAAGTGGCATTCCCTCTGGCCTCACTGCCTCCATCCACCCCCACTAAGATAATAATCACCCCATTGTGCTTCCTTGTTCCGTGTTTACACTTCTCATCCCAGGCATTCCAAAACCACGCCAGGTGTGTCAAACTGTCAGCAGCAGGCTGAGCAAGAACTTACCCTGCTCAAGTTCAGAACAATTGTACAGTTTTGACTTTTCTAGCAGTTAATTAGAGCTGGGTGTCAAAAACATAGAAGACTTTCACTATTATTCAATTAATAAAAAGCTTCAACAAAATACTGCTAAGTCTTCAGTCTTTTGCACTGTCTCCTCCGAATTTTATCTGTCAGTTTCTACTGACAGTTTCTTGACCTCCCAGGATTTAATAGCACCTTCGAAAAAATAGACACCTGGGTATAAGAAATACTAACTCTCCAAAGAAAAATTTTAAGAAGTCAAAGTCAGAGCTTGAGCCATTCCTACAGATCGTTTTGGTATCAGCTGGAAATTTGCTCCTTGGCACAAATCTTTCTGTCAAGTCCCAAGAGGGCCTCCTGACCAATATGCTGCAGGATTGGCTAGTACTTCACTTTGCTTCAAATGAAAGCTTTATTGTCCCATTTCTTATGCCCTCAGTGTTGTGTTGTGTACTCTGTGACATGACAATCAACTAATGTAATAATCAAATAGGCACACAAACCTGTTACTTTATAGCCATGGCTAAATGTCTTACTAGTTTCAAAAAATATATTCATATTTAATAGAATCTCTTCCCCTGTGTGCTATTTCTAGACAAGTGCTGGATATTTCAGGCCCACAGCAGCCACTGGGGAGATATTTGCATTCAGATATGCTTTATGATGCTTCCACAGCAGAAGAGGGAGACACAAACAACATATACCTATAATTTTACAGTATTAATTATTGATTTGTCCACTCTTATCTGGCAAATTATGTACAGATAAAATCTAAACGAAGTTTCTCAAATTAACACACAATTACTCTGAAAAGGGATTTCACTCAAATGTTTACGAAAACGTCCTTCAATTATATTTTTTGCAGTGAAATGCAATTGTCCTTGACACTGCTCCACTGTGACAATAGAAAAGAATTTAATTTACAATGATTCCTAGTGTTGTCTTTATGACTGCCTTTGAGGGTTAAAAATCTAGTCAGGGAAAAAGCTCAAGTCAGAATAGCTGTATAGCTGGATGAATATCTTTTTGGAGATACTGTAATAAAAATGTATTATTTATTATTCATTCCAATATAACACACATGTCACACTTGTGTGTATGTGTGTGTACGTGTGTGTGTGTGTGTGTGTGTGTTGCAGGAAAGCAGCACTGATAGTCCTTGGCAGGGAAGGTGAGTAATATGGAAAGGTCTCCACCCAGAGGTAAATTCACTATGAGATTACGGTTCCTATTTCATCTTCCAAACTTTCCACCCTTTTCCTTTTACAAAATGCAAATAAATCATCATAGACTTTGTACCTAAACTTTTATCAGGTTACACCTGATTTTACCAGGTTACAGGTTACACCTGTAGTAAGAGATTAGTTATTATCCCCACCAGACAGTTAAGACAGGATATAGGGTAGTGTGTGTGTGTCTGTGTGTGTCTGTGTGTGTGTGTGTGTGTGTTTGAAGGTCATGGGGTCATAGGAGTTATACAAATGGGAGGAAAGCTAACAAGTCAAATTAAGACCAATTTTATCTATTTTGTAATTTTGCTTATAGAGAATAATCAATATTTAATTCAGCATCATCTTAGACATCATTATTTAAACATTTCCTCAAGGTCCACCAATAATATTTCAGAAGCTTCCTATTTCAGAATGATAATATATAGAAAAATCATACTGTATATGTTTCTTCTTACACTATTATACTAATGAAGAAAATTGAGGATATAAAACTTAGAAAAACAGGAGAAGAAAGACAAATTATTTTTCTTTTTAATTACAAATGGATTTCCTTCAAGAACAGTTCATTTAAAAACAAATATAATTTAACTAAATGTAACTTTTATTAAAGCAAAATCAGTTTTAAAAAAAGCAAGGTGGTACCTTTTCTTATTAAACCCTTTTAAAAAGTATGTTCTTCCATTCACATGTCAATGAAGAATGAAATTTTCTTTCAGGATAAAGATATTAGTTAGGTATATATTTCATCAAAGTATTACGTGTGGATTTACTTTTTCAAAAGTCAGTCTTTTCTCTGAGGTTATATTATTTCTTCAAGTCTTCCTTTCCAAAATAGAGATGAACAATTTTTACCAAAAATTATCCAGTGACACACAATTATCTGAAATTGTCTAAATAAAAGAAGCTTTAATAATTAGTCAAATCTTTTCCTGAAAAATTAGCCTCAGACATTGATTTTAACCAAAGACTCTTAACATTATCCACATGCAACTCTCTGACAGTATAACAGCCTAGCCTGAACCGTCTCCTTCCCCTCTGGGTAAAGCAAATTGACTATAATACCCTGAGAGACATCAGTAAAGAATAGCAGAAAGACTCGTCCTACTTCTTCCAGGCTAACAACAATGAAAAACAATAATTGCTCTGATTGAACCAATTTTGCTTCCTAGAAAATTCCATTCATCATAATCATTCATAATCTGGTTTCTGTTTCTTTTAGGTCAAGTAAAGTGAATCGAATCAAAGACAAATATATTCTAGAGTTTTAAAACCATAACCCTTTCTTTCCAAAGTACAAGAAGTCATAATTTAAAATAATTAGACGAAAGCAGCTCAATGCCACCCCAAGTTTAAAGAACAAATATAAAGCCAAGATGAAGGTATTTCTAGTAAATAATTAAAGGTATCTTTAACATTTTTCTAACATTAATATAAAAATTCTTTTTCCCAAAAATATCTGAGTATCAAATCATCATTGTTCTTTTCCTCTATGCAAATTAACAGACTGTGTCCACAGCCTCTGTGTACAACCAACCAGTTATTGTCATAAGACCCCTTAATCCCAAATCCTGTGACCCACCCCCACACCCATCTTTTCTAAGTCCAACCCTCAGATGTTCACCAAATGACTTCTTTTACGGATTGCTCCTTTTTTGCACTCTGAGAGGACTGGGTGAAGGAGCAAAAGTTAGATAAAGGCAACCCAGGCAGCTGACTCACCAGCTCTGAGTGTCTGCTCTACCAGCCCAGTATCTTTCCTTTGTCAGTAAGTCGGGAAGCTATCACAGGGTCTACCAATTCATAACCTGATGAAAATTGCAATTAATTGGGGAATTTAATTTTTTAATCAGAAACCTGCTCTCTGAAGTTTCAAAGCAGGAAAATAAAACGGAAGAGTTCACTGGAGCCACGGAAAAAGCAAATTAATCACCCCTGTATCTCCTTCTCTGCCTCACTATTTTGCTTTTTCTCTTCCTTCTTTCTCCTGTGTCTTTCTTAAATATTCTTTTTACCCATTTCTTTTCATTGTTCCCTCTTGAGATGGGTTGCAAATGGGAAGTGAAAGCAAAGATGGAAGATGAGTAAAGAGATATTGATGTCTTTGGTGTCTGGCTTATTTCCATTAGCATAATGTTCTCAAGTTTATCCATGTTGTAGCATGTATCAAAACTTCATTATTTTTGCATTAACTTTTGTATATCACATTGCACATATTTTCCCTTGATGAAAAAAATCAATTTACATTTTCATGAATTACGATTATATTACTGCCACCACTGGCTAATTATTATTAAATGTTTACTATATACCAGGAAATTTTCTACATGTTTTATAGGGTCACTTGACTCTCACGACAACATACAAAGTAAAGATTATTGTTATACTCATTATATAAATGAAGAAATTGAGGCAGAGAGGCTAAGTAACTTGCACAAGGACACCCAGCTAGTAAACGACAGAGTAACCATTCAAACCCATATAGCCTAGCTCTCAACATGCCTTTTATATGATGTTCACTTTCAGGTTTTATTTGTTGATAAAGCCATGAAATATTTACTGAATACCTATATGTCGGTATTCCCTTTCCCAGTTTTTCAAACCTTAACAGGGGTGATGCTGGGCAGGTTCATAAGATGGTGAGAGTGTAGGTGACTGAAAGAATATGCTAACTCTGCATGTCAAAACAGGCTTTTAAGAAGGTGGCTGACTCCTAATAATGAGGACTCAGAAGGAAGAGTGTTAGAGAAAGGAGATAAACAGTTGTCTCTTTACTTATTTTTATTTTTATTTTTTCTGAGACAGGGTCTCACTCTGTTGCCCAGGCTAGAGTGCATCATAGCTCACTGCAACTTCAAACTCCTGGCCTCAAGTGATCCTCCTGCCTTGGCCTCCCAAAGTGCTAGGATTACAGGAATGAGCCACCATGCCCAGCCTGTCTCTTTATTCTTAATTTTGACAGTTATCTTATGATACTTGAGAAAGTTTATTCCAACTATAGAAAATATATCCACAATTAGAATAATGTAAAATGTCTAAAAACTACCTTTAGTTATCTTTTCTCCACTAAACATAACAAAAGAAAAACATAATAATAATAATAATAGTTACATACATATAACTACATAAGCAATACTAGTATAACTCCAACTTTCCTGTTTTAGAAAATCAACTATGTTCACAGGAAAAAAGTTTTGTAGCCATAAGAATTTAGCCTACTTTTTAAAAATTTTCTTTCTTTTAATTTTTATATCATACATTAGGAAGGAGTGTTTCAACTTTTCTAACTAATTGCCTATTCCTTTTAAATATGCTTTACCAAAAAAAAAAAAAAAAAGATAACAGGTAGAAAACAGTGAAGCTTTCAGATCTGCAGAGAAACAAAACCATGAAAGGTCCTTTAGTATGTTTGTAATTATACTAGCTAGAAGTAATAGAGTTTAAACTGGGTAAGGGAAAATTAGGTTAAACATCAGGAAATAATTTCTAATAAAAACACCAGACTGTGGAAGAACAATTCAAAGGAAGTTACTGGGCATTCATGTCTAGAACCACTCAGAGGAAATAGTTAAAATACTTCTAGTTATACTTCAGAAAATATCTTGCACATGTTGGGGACACGCAGTTAGTTAACTTTCCATTCCTGTCATATTACCTATTTATTTACTCCAGACCCTACTCTTAGGTTATCGGTCTGGGCTATATCCATTATTTTAACTGTACTTTTTCCTTCTTAAACGTATCATGTCAAGAGTTTTAACTCAATTAATTGATTCAAGGAAAGAAAACTCATTACTTGATCTGACTGTTCCTACAGAGTCCCAGAGTACTATCTTCTTTATAAAACAAAGAAACAGCTCTGTAAAGCTAACAGGAATCAGTGCTTACACCAGCATCGCCAAAAGTCTGATCTACAGAAACCAAGAAACAATCTCCCTGAGGATGTGTGGTGTGTGTATTTGTGAGCAGGTGTATGTGTAAGTTTCTCTTTCAGGATAAATGGTGAGAAAAAACAATGCTGAGCATTCAGTGCTTATTTAGGTGGTGCTAAAGATTAGTATTTATTCATCTATCAAACAATTTCACATTTGGGGAGCATATCATATAGAATGTAATTGAAAAATACAAACATGCTTTATATGCACATAATTTAATTACCATAGACTTCTCTCCTTAGGGGCAAAACGATCGTTCCATAGCCTCGAAAGAATCCCAATTGTCTTGCAAGGATGCATGATTGTTACCTTACTATTGTTGTCATTTCATAAGTCTAGAATGCTCATCTGTTATAGTTTATCTTCCCCCCACTTGTTTTTCTCCTTTATTGAGTGGGAATGAATTATTCTTTATAGGACAACCAGGATATTCATTAACACTTATTTATATTCAATTTTCCTCAGTAAGGACACATAATACTATAATAAACGTCACATTTTGAACTTACGGTTTTCCAGCAAAGCCTTCACTAGTTCAAACAAAAATTAACATCAAATATTTGATCTTTCAAAGAAAGCCAACATAAAGCGCCTGGTTAAAACACTGTCATAAAAACAGGAGGAGGCAGAAGAAATAGAAAAAAATTTCTATCACAGTCAAATTGCTTCTATTTACTAATGTTGTTTGATTTTCCTGCCAGTTACTCCATTTTTACTATACTTTCAATAAGCTTCATTTTAAAGACAAAAACAACCCTGAAATTTAAATTTTGCAAAATCCTAGGGATACTTTCTTGTTTATGTTCTAAATTCATTTGATCATATTAAATTGTTACATTTTAGGCTCAAGCACACTACAGGTTTTATTTTCAAAGTAAAATAATGCATTCCGAAAAATTAATAGCTCTGCATTTCCATTTAGACAACCAGCGCTACAGGCTGTATATCCCTCGCCCAAATGCTTAGGACCACAAGTGTTTCAGATTTCAGATTGTTTCATATATTAGAATACTTGCTTTATACTTCTTGGGTGAGCATCCCAAATCTAAGAATCCAAAATCTGAAATGTTCCAATGAGCATTTCCTTTGAGTATCCTGTGAGCACTCAAAAAGTTTTAGAATTTGGAGCATTTCAGATTTCAGATTTTTGGATTAAGGATACTCAACCTGTATTGCCAGGCTTGCCCTGACCTTGTAAATAAAACTCGTCTAGAATAACCAGGGCTGTGCATCCTCCTTGAAATACAACATAGTTTACGACCTGCTATGAGATATTTTAAGGTTTCAGCATTTTGTTTATACTGAAAAATGTACCAAAGAGCTAGTCTTGTGAAGATTCCCTCAATTCTAGGCTTTCAAATGCAATGATGGGTTGAGTCTCCAACAGTAGAGTGATTTTTCCTGGGGTGGTGAGTGATGTTTTGAAAAGGTTTGTCTTTACATGAGAGGAATAAAATGTGGATGAATCTCAGTGACCACTTTGGTAAGACCTACAACATATTCAGAAGGACAGTCTAAGTCTACCCCATCAACAGTATTCCCCACATCTGAAATGACGATTACTGGCTCCTCGAACAGAGGCTACCCACCCCTAACTAGAGATCTAGAGACAAAGCTGAAAGCCCAGTCCATTCCTCCTATGTTAAAAGCACTTTAAATGTCTGAGGAACCACTCAAATAAAAAGGGAAATCAGTAGGTTCGTTGCTGTTGCTGCTACAGCGAGTATTTTCACAAAGATTGAAGAGATCAGCTGTCAGAGATCAATGTCTTCATTCCCTTTATAAACTATCTTTTCCTCTCTTGCCCTGCAACTACGGGAAAATATGGCTTATCTTAAAATGAACTGCTCTTTGATAGCTGTGCACATTTCATGCCTTTCATATTGAGAGATGATATTCATGATCTTGTCATCATCCATGTGTCCTGGATGCACAGTTTATCTGAAAATATCATGGTAAATTTTACCAGAGGGCACTTTTTGTACACTGCTGGTAAAGTCTGTCACTTCAGCTCTGTATCATTGCTTCACTGACCAGTACAGCTTTGCAACTCCTCTGCTCATGTTTTGCTCATAAAGTAATGCTAACTCATTTATCAACAGCAGGTTATTCTTCTGTGAAATAGGGCAATGTGACTTACAGCAGCCTAACTCATCTCTACCCAGAGAACAACACAGAGGTCTAAACTACGTTTGATTTATTACATTTTTCAGAATTGCCTGGTTCCCACTAAAACACAAAAGGAAAAATGTGGGCCTCCCTAGGAGGTCCCTCCTAATTTTAAGGTCTCCAACGTATTCCTCATTCTAAAGTTCAAAGATAACAAAATAATTTTGGATCTATCACAGTATCAATGGCACTTAGAATGGTTCCAGGAGTCCTCAGAGTTTCAGGATATCCACAGTTGGTTCGAAAGTAAGCCGACTTTTTATGGGAAAAAAAGTCAGTATCAGGCCAAATTTGCCCTCTGGAAATATCCCTCATAGGAAATAATCAATCTCAAAACAGAATTCCTTTTCCTGCACACTTTATTAGAAGGCCTCTTGATAACTGGGTATGTTCAATATTCTTTCCAGTAGAGACACATTCATTACGTTTACTTAAGAAAGCAACATCTTCTCATTAATAAGTCATGGTCCTTTCATTCTTCCTCTTCTCCAGGACTTCTCCGCTGAAGTTTCAAAAACTGGATCCTTGGGTCTAAAGCTCTTCTATCAACTGGCCTATTGGACACTATGACTACCCTTTTTCTATCTTTATAACTCTTTTTCCTGAATTCATTTAATCTGAGTTAATGAAGACTTAGATTGGTGCCCTCTGATCTTCCAGCATCAAGCTCCTTCACTTGGAGGACTCATCTATTCTGACAATCTAAGCATCCTTATCACATATACTAGCAAGACCCCTTAAGACGTCTTTCAAAAGTTCCCACCTATCTGGCCCCTCTTGATTTCCTTGCACTATGAAGTTTCTGACTCTTTAGACATCTTAGACCACTTATTATTAGAAGGCATTCTCTTGTACCCACCTCTTGTTGTCTCTTTACTCAGGTTTACAGAGAAATTTTAGATATTAAACAAATCTATCAGCTGCTTTGACTGGGAAATAGTGAAATTATGTAGATGTGTTGCTTCTGACTTAGATACGAAGAAAAAAATCCTACCAGATAGCCTGAGAATTCTCAGAAAGCATAGCAATGGTACAGGTACAATTTAAAAATATAAACCAAGCCCTCTTCCTGTTGAGGTTAAATTAATCAGATCTGATGTCTACCAGACTATAATTATTCAGGTCCAGTCAATGTGCCTAAAGAATTCATAACTGATCGTAGCAACTCATACATGACCTATGAAAATGACTTTATCTGTTTTCTCAAACCAAGCAAAAATGATTCTCTTTCTATTCTTCACTTTTAACCTTTAATCTTGGGCCTAGCCTTTTTGGATTGATGACAGTAATATGATTTCTCTGAATTGACTTCAGTTTTATTACAGGATTTTGCCTCTTGGATCGCTCACCTTAATCACATATTTCAGGAAAGTAATGCCTTTGCCAATACTTGTCTGCAACTCCCAGGACACTGCACTCCAGGGCAAGATCGCTGACCCAGGCTCCTATTTATCTGGGAGGGGGCACTGGAGGGGACAAAAGTAAATAAAGTGAATTCAATCTAGCTTGATGTTGAAATGCTAGAAGTTGCCTCTATCTGTCCGTGTGAACTTGATACTGATTGGTCATTACATTGAAAGGATGTAACCATTCAGAACAGTGTTTCTCAAAATACCCTGAAGAACCAGTGTTTTAAAACCCCAATTGCAGATTTATTTCACAACACTTTTGTAACATAAAATGAACAAGAATTACTCTTAATTCTGACAGGAAACAACCTGTGGACCATAATGGTTCATGGAACCCACTTTTAGTAGCATTTCTTCAGCAACCTTTTATGCACTTAAATATTTATTAAAATTCATTACACTGCATTACTCCCAAATTAAGATCTTAATTTCTGTGATCCTCAGCAGATCGTCTGTCCTGTATTCTAAAACATGCCTTCTGGGTATCACTATCTTGATGTTTCACAGCCGGCTCAAATCCAGCATGAGAAAACTGAGTTCACCACTTGCCCTTCCAAACAGAGTCTTAAAACCAGCCTGCCTGTCTGTAATTGACACTAGCACTATCCCAGTCACTAGAGTCTAAAACTCCATGCTAACTTCAATATTTACCTCATCTTCAGTATTTATAACTGACCACAAATTATTTCAGATTTCACAATCTTATTCTCCAATTTTAGGGCAAACCACCCACTACCTGACCCCAGTCCTACCAGGCCTACACATCATTTCAATCTTAGGTCATTATTCCATTTTCCTGTTCCAAATGTAGCCATACACACGACTTTCAAGGCTGCACATAACATTATCTCATTTCACCAGAGCACTGGACAGTATAGTGGTTAAGAGTACAGCATCTAGAGCTAGAATATCTGAATTTGAATTCAGTTTTCCACATTTATAGTTATGAGATCTTGGGAAAAGCTGTTTAATCCCTCTGCACAATCCATCTCCTCATTCATAAAATAGAATTAATTATAGCACACCTCTGAGATGGTTATTCTAAAAATTAAATGAGTTAGTATATTTAAAGTATTTAGTTATACCCATAGCAAGTAAATGATCAATCCATGTAGCTAATATAACTATGTCCAATCCAATCTTATTTCTAAGACATTACTAAAAGAATCTTTCTACTATACACTGACAAAAATCCATTTTCTGGCTTCCTCACTTGAACTACATAGCCTATTTATATGCCTGTATAACCAATTCCTTCTCTTTTATTACAACTTTCTCTGGGTGTATATTTCTCTCTCCTACTCTTCTTCAAAATACAACTCAATCCTCATCTCCTCTGTGAAGCCCTTTATAGCTTACTTTAGCCCTCCCTGAGTTCTTCCAGAGCAACTCTAGACTATCCTCACAGCTAAAGTTAGCATCATGTAAGTGTTTTTTTATGATCATTTCTTTTCTTACCCAGTTGATTTGACGTGAGGAAAGAGCATGACCTTTTTACCCAGACAGGAAAATCTGAATCCCAACTCTGTGTCACTATTCACCTGTACAATTTTCAGCGATTACGAAATTTGTCAGATTTCCTTGTTTTTCGGCCTGTATTATTAAAATAATGCTATTAATAAGATAAATCGATAAAATGCTTACAACAACATGAACACATCCCTTCCTCAAGACGATTACAGAATTCCTTAGATTGGAAATCATTTCTTATATTTTTGTACTCTCTATCCCTTAGAGCAAAGAGTATAAACAGAGTAGTACTCAATAAAAATGTATTGGTTTGATGTTGTTTTTTAAAGAGGGTACTGGAACATGACATGTTTGTCCAGAACTCTTCTAATCGTATGACTCCGACGTTGACAGCTCTGTATTCTCAGAATGCACCCCCGCTCACTGTGCTGCTAAGTAAAGAAGCCCAGTAATCTCCTTTCAATACACTAATCCCCACAGACTGTAATAATTATAGCTGACTCCAAGGGACTTACACAGTAGAAGTTGTTTCTAAATGCGAAAAAACTTCTGAAGTGTTTTTAACTTAAAACATCTTTATTATTTGGAAGTTACACTGGCAGATCACAAAAAACAATCCAAATTAATAAGTGTGCAATTAAAAGGCATTTAAGAAAAGGATATACAATAGGCAAGAAAAAGATGAGACAGTGTTTAATGGTAGTAAATGGTTATATTACATTATGAATATTTACTCTCTTTTCATGTGGGTGGTTTGGCATAACGAGAATGTAGGTTAAATTTTAGTAGGAACTTCTTTTTATATTTTAACTTTTATTACTATTATTATAGATTAGGGGTACAAGTGCATTTTGTTACATGGATATATTCCATAGTGGTAATTCCATTAGGTAATTTCTCATCCCACCTTCCCACTCTCCTCCCCTTTCGAGTCCCCATTGTCTATTATTCCACTCTCTATGTCCATGTGTACTCTCTATCTAGCTCCAACTTGTGAGAACATGCAGTATTTGACTATTTCTGAGTTATTTCACTAAAGATAATGGGCTCTAGGTCCATCCATGTTGCTCCAAAAGATACGATTTCATTCTTTTTTATGGCTGAGTAGTATTCCATGGGGATCATGGAACTACGTCTTTATCCAAAAATTGGTTGCTGGACACATAGGTTGATTCCATATCTTTGCTATTGCAAATAGTGCTGCAATAAACACATGAGTGCAAGTATCTTTCTGATAGAATGATTTCTTTTCTTTTTGGTAGATACTCAGCAGTGAGATTGCTGGATTGAATGGTAGTTCTATTTTTAGACTTTGAGGAATCTCAATACTGTTTTCCATAGAGGTTGTATGAATTTACAATCCCAAAAACAGTGAATAAGTGTTCCCTTTTGTCCACATCCTCGCCAGTATCCATTGTTTTTTGACTTTTTCATAATGGTCATTCAGACTGGTGTAAGATGGTATCTCACTATGGTTTTAATTTGTATTTCTCTGATGATTAGTAATGTTGATCCTTTTTTCATGTGTTTCTTGGTCATTTGTACATCTTTTTTGAAAATTTTCTATTCATAGCCACAAATAGACTAATATAGGGGGATAGAGTAGTTATCCCTCTAGGAGACATGAAAACTTCGTAAGGACAGAGAGAATATGGAGGATAGAGGAGAAGAAGAAAGGGGAGGGTGTTCTGGATAAGTGGATTGTCATAGGAGCCTCACCCTAGAAAACTATGAAAGGGTTTACGTTCATAACTAAGAATAAAACATGAGAAGGACACTAGGTAAGTACATCCATGAAGCCAATGATTCACATCCATAGAAACCAACAAGTAACGAAACATAGGCAAAGGCTAACTGATAAGGAAGGAAGAAATACTGAGTACAGGCTGAGAATGAAAGCAGCTCATGCTCCACATTTAAACTTTTATTGTGGTATAGAGAGATCTTTAAAATTAATGCATTTCAGCAACATGATGGTTTATAGCAACTCCAGTTTTTCAAATGATATCCCATTTCTTCCTGAGAGTAACTTGGTTTTGTCATATCTCAGTTGAAACTGTCCCAAACCATACTTCTCATTATCTTTTGGCATTAATGACTACTCATTATTATGTGGATAATCTTTCCTTAGCCACGGATAGAATGACAATTTAAACTTTATTGACAATATTCTTGTAAATTTCTTAAATTAAATTTGTATTCTTCTCTTTATAATAGTATCCTTAAAATTAATTCATTTCTAACAGTTGTAATTGAAAAAAACACTTAGGAAGTAACTATATACTTAAAATGAGACATAGATATTTTTAAATGATTAACTTGTTGATACTTTAATATTCAGCATCTCTGCAACTCTTTGAGTTTTTAAATACTCTTTGTATACAAATATGGAACTCCAAAATTATATTATTTCATCTGGTTTTACAATGCAAGGTGAAGTGTGACTTATGTGACTACCAATGATAATAAAAATATAATAAAAATATACATAAAAAGATAATATAACATAAAGTTATATTTGATTACAGTCTATGAATTTCATTAAATTGATGTTTCCAATAAGCAATTGTCTCAAGAATCAAAAATATGACCAAAAAAAAAAAAAACCTGCCTAAGAAAGGATATGGCCACAGTCCAAGAATATCATCCTAAATTGCTTAAACACTGGTAAATTAATTACACAACATATACAGGTTAATCATATACTATTTAAATCAAGTTAATATACAATGAGTATTTACATCAGTTTTTAAAGCTGATATTTAGAATTCTTTCAACATTGCAAGAAAAAGACCTGAAACTTGACTATACTAATGCAATTTAGTATGGTTGCTTAGACCTGTTTTTACTGTAATTTATTATTTTGGTAAAAATTAGTCTAGAAATCACAGAAAGCTTAATTGAATAATATTCCTTAAACATATACATATCTATTTTACTAATATAGATATTAGGCAAAGAGTCAAAATCTCTCATTAGTTGATTTAAAAAAATGCTACAAACTTTTAATAATCTAAACAAAATGCCTCCATGAGAGTGCCATTTCAAAAAATTGCTGTATCAAGTATATAGTATACTCTCTTATAATCTAGGATTCCTTATTTATTTTTTTCCTATATGTAGCTATTTTAGTTTTTCTATTACAGCTACTTCTCAATTTATGATGGGGTTAAGTCCTGATAAACCTATCATAGATCTAAGCAAAGGGATAAATAGCAGCGCTGTAATTGCCAGGGACTTCAACACGCCACAGACGAATCGGACAGATCATCCAACAGAAAATAAATAAAGCAACACTGGACTTAAATGAGACTCTGGAATAAATGGGCCTAACAGACATTTTGCATCATAAACAATGTCAGAAAAATGTAAATATCAATGTATAAGAAAATAAATTTAAAGATTTAAATAAATTTAAGTTTAAGTGAACCATAATTAAACTGTGTCAAATACTTTGAAAAGTAAAAATGATGTGCATCTCTTTTTTTGAAATCTATAAAAATATGATAAACCCAAATGCACACATGAATAAAAATAGTCTTGGAATTGTGACATAATTTGAATAATTTCCAGGTTTCTTATTCCCTAGGCAAAGATACAAATTGTTTCAGATTTATTCAACTATTCTCTAGTGACCTGAAATATTAATACACTTATCTAAGCCACTGTTTCTGGCAGACTCTAATCCACCATTTTTTTTTTTATTATTCCAAGGTATTGTGAGGGTACAAACATTCTGGTTACACTTTATGTCTTTGTCTCACCCAAATGCAGGTTAAAGGCATGCCCTTCCCTCCCTTTAGTGCTCCCCGTGTCCTTTAGTTGTAGATTTGCCCCCCCATCCCCCTAATCCCTGGAGAGTATTTCTGCCATGTGATCACCCTAGTGTTGATCAGTTAGTACCAAT
>CAUYSK010073333.1:0-21559 GCA_963575035.1 Avahi laniger
ACCCAGTGGGCACTCATAAAACATTAGTTTCCTTCCTTTTTTTTTACCTTCTGTTTCTTCTCTCTCTCTTGTCAATTTTCATTGCGATTTTTGCTCTACCTACTAGAGCCAAGCAAGGGTAATGCTTCATACATCAAGTAACTCTCCAAATTTGTGAAATATAGCTATCATCTCCCCCATCCTTCACCCTTTTGTAAACAATTTGTTCACAAACTATCCAAATTCCTTAGGCTGTGTCTCTAGTAAGATGGCTTCACACCTATGGACACCCTTTCTTAATTTCCCCAGAAAGAATTTATCTTTGTGCCTCCTATCTTGCTCATCTTGCATCTTAGTTTCTACAACACTTTATTGAACTTACTTGTTTATATGATTTTCTTAATGCTAAACTATAATACCCTTAAAGGCATGTACAACGATCACATTTGGAATGTCTAGTACTTACCATATATTTAGTCATATAATATTTGGTTCAAGAAATATGGAATGAATGAATCAATAAATAAATGAATTAATGGATAAATGAAAAGCAGAATGATATACAGCAGGTTGGAAATATTCCTCATAAAACAAAGTGCTTCAAACACAAAATTCCAAATAGCCATACCTTTTGGAGGAGGTTTGGCCCTATCTACCAGAAATTAAAAGGCTCTTTTCTGGTTCCTGTTGATTATAAATATGTTTATGACATGGTTGTTTAATTTTGTTGCATATGTGGATATTTTCATTAAGGTTTATACTTTCCACTCCTTAGCCTGTCCCCCTTCTGTGTCTTTCAGTTTCATTGTGATTCCTCCATCTGCCTAATGTTTGCATAAAATCAGCTTTGCACCATACTGTTTATAAACTGATATCCTATACATATATATACACACATATATATATATATGTGTGTGTGTATATATATATATACACACACACACACACATGCATGTACAATTATCTGTGCACAGCATGCTTTTATATGTATATTACACAAATGGGCACATATGATCCACACTATTCAGAACTTTTATCTTTTTCTTAACATATATTGTTACCATTCACATATGCATATATCATGTTTATCCTTACTTTTAACAACTTTTTAGTATGATATTTTATGGAATCATAAACTTACATAAATATGCCCATTGTTATTTTTGAAGAATGTAATTTATTTCCTACTTTTTTTTGGAATAAGAATTAATGTCTTTGGCCCAAAGTATTAGTTTTATAAATTGTAGTAAATTAATAGAATGGAAGATTATGTGGCTGTTAAAAATTATATTACTGACATCAATTGACAGAGAAAAGAACTTTGTGTTATTTTTTAAGCCTGTTACATATTAGTATATATGGCATAAAACCGTTTTTGAAAGATACCTATATTAATATATACCCTCCACTTTCACATATTCATACATATGCAAAAATTATAAGCATCAAAATTTAAATAGCAGTTAATTCTGGGTAAAGAGGTTACATTTAATTTTATTAATATTTGTACAAAGAAGTTGTATAATTTGGATAATAAGGAAGTAGATATTATCATTTAAAACATCTGTAAGGTTAAAAAGGCATTTGAATGCCCTGCTGGAAATTATATAAATGCAGCATCATTGAAGACGATGTGTTTCTTAGGAGTATGTTTTCATTTTTAGGTCAGGACACCGAGGAAGCAGGGAGCTCCATGTCCACCCTGGAGAGGTCGCTGGCTGCACGCCGAGCCACCCGGGCCAAGCTTATGATCCCCATGGACACGCAGTCCAACAATCCCGGTGAGTCAGGATTGGACCACCACGATTCTTTCCATGAAGAAATGAAATGCTTTCTGCTTGCATCTTTTCTATAAAATATCACATTATCAAAAATAATTAGAGTTTTCCTTGAACTTTCTGGGAAAAATGGAAATTATGAAGAATGACTAAACCATATCATTTATAATTAGAAGTCAGAGTTCTCCCTTGTGGTTCTGTTTTTTGTATACAAACAAATGGCTACATATTTAAGAAATTGTAGAAAATATGAATTTATGTAAAAAGAGCCGAAATTTCTGTTAGTATTATTAATCTTATTCTAATGATCATCTTATAGCTTTTCTTTTTTTCTACTTTTTGGTAAGTCTGATTTTCACTCTTAAATAACCTAGCTCCCTTGAAGCAGGTGTTGTCAGATACCCACTTAACTAGCCCCTCCTTATTGAAGTTTTCTGTCATCCTCTCACATTCACTGAAGATGTTAGTGTCTGGGGATCACTTCCTTTCCAATTATCTCTGTGATCAATCTTGGTAATTACAGTATTCATGAAGATAATCCATCCGATACCCTGGCCTGTTAGTTCCTTTATGTTACCTGCAGTGATATTGGTTCTTTCCCACCCCCTTTCATAATTCCATGTCATATCAAGCCAATACAAAATGTCACTTTCTATCATCCCTCTTTCTATCACCTTATTAGTTTCCTGCCCACTTGTTTTACTGCCCCCTTGCCAACAATTCTTCAATCCCCTAGGACCTCCAGTCCATTGACTCTGCCACCTTCCCGCCATCCCTCATCCCTCTCATGTCCTGATTTCCCTCCAAACTCAACTTAGGACCCGTAGTCATTTACTATTTTCAGTCTCATCTCCCTTGCCCTCCTTCCCCATCTTACTCACCTGAAAAAAATCTCAAACCTGGTTCAATCAGCAGCTCCACCAATTCCTAACAGCAAGTGCATCTGGAGAAAAACATAGAACCTACTTACTAGGTATTTAGGACCCCATGTCCAAGGTGTGCTTTCATCTATTTGGAAATGCCACTGCGTTTCTCTAGTGCTTCATTGTTTCACTTTATAAGATGAATGTCTTATATTTAGTCTTACTTTTCAAACTCCAGTGCCTCTCTTCTTTCCCTACTCTTAGCTAATAATCTTTCTTCTTATATCACCAAGAAATGAGAAGCATTCAGGAAATGGAATCTTGTTCTTCCATCAAATCTGGTTGATCTGTGTATGCTCCTATGTGAGGATCTTGTTGCCAGCCCTTCTCACCCACTTAGGGGCTCTTCTTCGAAATTACCCCTTGCCTTTCCTGCACCAGCAGTTTTCCTTCCCTACTCATCACTGCAATAAGCACACAAACAATTAGCATTCTGTCATAACTCCTGTTTTAAAAGATACTCACTTGATACCACTTCCCTGCCCAACTAAAGCCCCATTTCTCCTTTTTACTGAAAAATGTAAAAAGCTGTTTATACTCACCTTCTCCTATTGCTAATCTTTCTTATTGTTTTTAAAAAGATATTTACAGTCCCTCTCCACTGAAATTGTGATTGCCAAGGTTACCAATAATCTCCACATTATCAAATCAAATGATCAAATCTCAGACTCTCAGCAAGATTTGGCATAGACTCTTACCTTTGTCCTGAAACATTTCCTTCTCTTGGCTTGTAGTATCCTAAATGCCCCAGGTTTTCTTCCTACCCCACTGGCTGCCCTTCCTCAGTATCCTTCACTTATTTCTCCTCTTCTTCCTGGTCTCTAGGAGTCAGAGAGTGCCCCAGAGCTCAGTCTTCAGGTTTCCTCTCTCTTCCGTCTATGCCAGCATCTTAGCTAACATCATCCGGTACTGAAGGCCTTAGCACTACCTACTGCTGATGACTCTCAGCTGATTCTCCAGCCTAATCTCTTCCCAGAATCCACATCAATTTCTATACCAACTATCAATCCAGCTTCTCCAAATGGCTATCAAACCAGAAACCTTGTCTTTCTGTAATTTCCTCCCCCTACCTGTAAACCTGATCATTTTGCTGTTTTTCTTATTTCAATAAATGATGCCACTGTTCATCTGTTTACTCTGGTTAGAAACTCTAGTTTCATGCTTCTTTATTTTGATTTCCTCACACCCCAAATCCAGTCTTTTACAGAATCCTGTAATTCCTGCTTTCAAAACATGCCCCATATTTGACCACTGTCTTCCATCTTCACTGTTTTGCCTTTATCCAAGCCACCACCATCTCTTACCAATGACTTGACTACAGCTATGAGCTTGCAACTAGTCTCTTTTCTTTAGCTCTTGCCCCTACACAGCAGTCTCTTAATATATGAATTAGATCATGTTACTCCACTATGATTTTCCATCACATGTAGAACAAAATCTAATAAACGTACCATGTCCTACAAGGCCCCATGTGATCCTGCCTTTGGGCTCAACCTTCACTGCTGCTTCTTCTACTCCTTTCTGTAATCCATTACAGCCATGTAACCCTCTTCTCTGTTCCTTGGATGATAAGCACATCTTAACTCAGGGACTCTGCACTTGCTGTTCTCATTGCCTGAAATCTCTTTTCATAGATATTTACATGACTTATCCCTCATTTCAATCAGGTCTTCATTCAACTGCCATCTTCATAAACAGCCTACCTTGACCATTTCCCAACATAACATCTCTGGTTACTCTACCTCTTTATTCTGCTTCATTTTCTTCGTTACTGCATATAACTATCCTACCTGTTTATTTTTGTGTTTAGTATCATTTGCTTCCTGTATTTTAATATAATCTCTATAAGAGCATGGATTTTGCCTATTTTGATCACTTTGTATCCCCCAATTCCCATAACAGTGCCTGGCATGTAGTAGGCATTCAATCCAAACAATTTAGTCAAATAAATGAATTAGTAGTTGTTTCTTTCTACTAACGATGTGCCATGATCTCCCTATGCTCTGGTACATTTTCTCTCAATTTTCCTAGAATAAGTGTAAAAAAACTTATACTTTACAATGAACGCCAACTGTTCAAGCCATGGAGCAGACACTGTTATTATGCCCCTCATTATAATGTTCTCTCATTTACTGATGAGAGAACTAAGGCTTGGAGAGTTAAAGTAACTAGCTAGCAGTCACACAGCTAGTACATGGTCGACCTAGAATTTGGACTAGAAGGTCTGATTTCAGAGTTCTGTGCTCTTAGTCATTATGCTCCCAGCTGTAATACTCTGGGAAGCTCTTGTCCTTTTTCTTTTATGCCTTTCACTACATAGAGAGATACTATGCACTTAGCAGCCTCTTTTTTTCCCCTGTAGTTGCTTTCCTCTTATAACTAAGTTCTGTCTGTGCCAATCTTTTATTGCTGTCTTCTCAAAAATCATTGTACTTCAGAATCTGTGGGGCCTTTCTGCCCTACACATATCTTTCTCATCCAGTAAGTTGCCACATCACATTGATTTTTCTTGCAGAGTATCGTTTCAATCCCTGGCTACCCTCCCATTTTCAACAGTCATAGTCTCTTCTTTGCGACCTCACACCTGAACTGTCAAGACAGGTTCATAACAAGTCTTCTTGTCTGTAGCATCTTCCAGACTCTTAGGTATCCTGCTTGCCAGATTTCTTCCTAAAACAAGTTAAATGTGGCATTTCACTCCATAAATTTCTCCAATGGTTTCCGTTGTCTGCCAAGAAAAAACAAAACAAAACAAACAAAAGAGCCGTGCAGACTTCTCGGCATATCATATTGGAATCTAGTTTCTTATTGCTATACCCTTAAATGGACCCTAGACTCATGCCGAGTGAGACAAATTGCCAGTCCACAGATATGCATTGCCCTTCATTTCCTTTTCCCTTTGTACATTTTTTTCCCTTTGGAATGACTCAATGGATAGCTCAACTTAACAAAGTTTTATGTATCTTTCAAAGACCAGAGTGTATATTGATGCTCTCATGAATTCTCTTTTGATTACTCTGTCCAGAAATAATGACTCCCTTTTTTCTGTTTGAATAACATATCTTTATACTAGTTTTGTGGCATTTATTACACATAGTACTGTCTCAGGTACTTAGGCATTCAAGTCCAAATCTCCCCTCCTCTAACAGGTTGTGAATTACTTCATGATAAGGAGGTAATGTATCTAATTCATCTTCATATTCACACATTGTATAGCTTATTACCTAGCACAAAATTGGTGCTTGTTAAATATCTGTCAAATGAATGAATGAGTAAGTAAATGTATTATAAGAATGTGTTTGTAGCACATCAGTGTTTAAGGGCTCTTTTTTTATCAGTTATAAACACAATATCTTCTAACAAAATTTTCTGATGTATAAAGAACAGTTAAAATTGTTTTCATTAAACAGGAAAGAAAATAATGTGCTTTAGAAGGAAAAAGAAATACGAAATGGAACCTAACAAGTTTTGAGAACTTTTGAATATCATCCACTTGATAAATACCTTCAAAATTATTGTTTCATTTTGATTTTCATAATATTATGATGTGGTGAGATCAGCCTGATTTTATACATGGGAAACAGAGACTCAGAGAGACTCAGACAGCTTAAGCAACTTGCTCCAGGATATACCTGGGCAACCCTCACCTCTATGCTATGGTATACTGCTTTTCCAAAGATAAGGATGGCTTGCATGCCTTATATTATTCATATACTTTTTTAAAAAAAATTTTTAAAAGTAACATCTGCAGTTTACAAACATGGAAACTGAGGTTCTGAAAGTCTGAACCTAAAACCTATGCTTGCTCTATTCACAGTACTGGGCTGCCTCATATTGTTACCTGGAACTCTGAGTTTCTCTATGTCTAAAATAACAAACCTTCCCCTACTCCTAGTGTCTTATTCTATATAAATGGAGCCCACAAAATGGTCAGCAATTGATTTTTGTTATTTTCTAAATTATCAGATAATATATGTACATGGGTTTAAACCATTAAACTTATAAAATTATAAATTCCAAAATTTATAAGGATATTCTGATTCAGCAATTCCATTCTTAGATTTATTCTACTCTTGGGAATGTACTCAACAGAAATACGTTCTTTGGTCACCAAAAGATACATATAAGAATGTAGGCTATTTGTCATATCATATCTTCATGGATAAATACAATATAGTATATTTATATAATGGAATACCATGCAGCAATAAAAGTGAACAAACTAAAACAATACAAAACAATATGGAGACTCTCCCAGGTATAATGTTGCAATACAGAAACTTTATACATCTGTATGATTCGATTTATGTAGAATTCGAAAACAAGCAAAATCATCCATGATGTTAGAATTCAGGAGGTCAGTTACCCTTGATAGGAGTTCATTAGTGACAACAGGGGACAGACAGACACTTTCTGATAATGTTCTATTTCTTGCTCTGAGTGATGGATACCAGGCATTTCACTTTGCAAAATCAGTGAGCACCACACTTAGTAACTTCAATTAAGAAATGAAGAGACAATAGAGTATCTTTTTAAATAACTTGGTGAAATTTCATTCTTTGTAATCTTCAAGGTCTGTGTTGGTGAAACTGTATCCAACAAAAGGAAATTACTTCAACATATAACCACAGTTTATTTTAAAATAAATTCTTAAACTTTCTGTAAATAAAATAGGCTCTTTGCCTCTGATGTAATTGTCAAGACCTTAGAGAACTATGTTGACAAAATTGTATATCTGTATCTTGGCAGAATTATGATTTCATTCCGAATAAGTAGATACATTTACTGATGGCCCTATTTGCAATTATTTAGATTTACTGTGTTATTGAGTCTTGTATCAAGTCTCATATAAACTAATACCACAGAATTGTTCAGATTTCTAGTCACACGTATAAAGATGTTTGCTGTTCCATTTAGGAATCATTATTTTTACAAGATTATTATTTTCTTTCTTCCTTGACACTCGTTACTATGCTCTACAAAATGTTAATTAGCAGATATAACATAGGCTATCTAAAGTTGTTTTTTGATTCCTAAAACCCACAGGGAAAAACATATTTCATTTCATGGGAAGGCAAAATCTGCTTATTTGTCTAAGATTATACTTCTTGGTTGAAAACATTCTGTGGCATATGGTACTTCTTACCCCCAAACATACTTCACAGCTTAATAAGCTGATGCTCATGAGAAACATACCAGCTGACAGCACAGGGAAGAGATGGGCCCAGATATTTGGACTTCCTAGTCCAGTGCTCTTTTCCTTAAATGGTATGAAATGGTGGCTATTTTTACAATGGCCCAAAAAAATATTTTAAATGCAATTTCTTATCATAATGAAATTAATTATCAAAGATCAGTATAATTTCCTAGAATTTTTAAAGGATATTTAAGGGTCATGGGCTGGCTTTCCCAGGAATCAGACTCTAAGACAGAGATCGGAAGACAGGAGATTTATTGGCACGTGCTTTCTGGAGTAACACCTGAAGGGTGAAAGATGCAGAATTTGGGCGAGGGAGAAATTGAATTGGTGACGCAGTTTAATGGAGGCCTCAGCTGAGCTGGGATTGTCCTTCAGAGTCTGAAATGAGAGGAGGGGGAATGGCCTTCTGTAACCTGACTCAAGTACTCTCTGATGCAGACTATTTCCAGGAAGGCAGGCGTAACCTTGGGTGAATAACTTCCTTAGGCTGAGAGCAATTTCTGGAGAGAGATTTATATTTACATTACATTTCTAAAATTATATGACACAATGGAATGTAACTCTTTGTGCAGCCATTTTCAACCCATTTGCTTCTTTTCTAATATGCTGGAGCAGAGGAGAGAAATAGGAATGAGGATGGATATAGATTGAAACAGATGACCTGTGAGATCACATCTGTATTAAACTCCAGTTATTTAATATATGAGAGGTTGTTGGGCAGAATACTTTGGAATTTCATTTTTTCATTTTTTCTCTTTCTCTGTAAATATTTGAGGAAAAAAATGTGAAATCATCCGTTAAAGGAAAAATGAGTCTCAAAAAGGTATCCTGAAGAGTCAAAAAAAAAAAAAAAAAAAACCCGAGGCAAAGGAAGTCATACAGTTTTGCTTTGTAACAGCTTTGGGGCTATTTATAGGTACTGGTTTGTGGGCTTTCTACAACACTCACTGTGAGAACTCACAGTCCTTGTTTGACCCTTGGTCAACATAAGGCGTGAGAAGTCAGCATCCTTAGTTCAGCAGGTGTCAGGGACTGGATATTTATTCCATCAGCCTTCAGCCCTTTTGGATGCCCACAACCAACCAAGAACTTGCTTAGGAGTAATGATTGCAAACTGCTCTCACATCATAAACAGCAACAGCACACAAATTTTCAACTATTCAGAACTGTAAGAGCAGAGAATACAAAGCTCACCTAAATTTGCATTAGAAATGGTAATACAAGATTTTAAATACGAATTTGGTCATTTCATTATTAAGGTCAGATTTTATTCTTTGAGTCTGGAATAGCATGTTTCATTCCTCCTCCTACTGTGAATTACTGCAAGAAGCTTTATTTTTTTATACAACCTCAACAATCCCACAATGCTGTACGTATTATGCAATGCTTTGCTCAATGCTTTTATATAAAAATGTGCTTAAAAACAGTTGTGAGTGAATGAGAGTTGAAAACACAGTGGTTGTTTGTTGGTAGTTCTACAAGCAAAAGACTTTTTAAATGAAATTAATTGATTAGTAATTCTTTTGGATTATCAAAATCAGCAGGTCAGCAGGATTGTGGAGACACAGTCATGATATATCTTTTAAGCTCAAAAGACATCTGTAGGGTTTACAGGATTGTGTTTTTAGGGAGGATTTTGCAAGGCAAGAAATGATTTGTTTCTCAGAGATATAGGGATCTTCAAGAAGGGATCTGACAAAGAGTTAGTGAAAATAAAGAATTTTAGATGATCGAGTATTAAAAGAATACAAACTTAGCTTTTAGTAGAGGTTTCTAAAGCAATATAGAAATACAGATCTCTCTTTTTTTTTTAAGACTTAAGTCACCTATTTCTTTCTTAATTCCTTAATGTCTTAGTGATAGCTACAACAAAATGCACTATTTTTTATTTCAGAACTTTTTCTGTCTCAGTCAAAGTTTTTCGGGTTCTGAGATAACTTATAAATGATTAAAGCAAATGGCCCCACATGTCTTGGGAAAGCCATTGTGGTCTTCTTAGGAAGGAGCACTATGATGCCTTCAGCTCATCACAAAGGAATTCTTTGGACCCAGATCAGAGTCTCTCTTTCCTACAGCCTCATCTTCTGTCTGATACACGCGGTGTCAAAATTTACACCCAGATGCTCACAACTATTTCATATATCTGGACTCCATAGACAGATCTTGTTTGAGAAGATCTCAGTTGAGAAGGTTCAGATGGGAATGAAGGCTGTAGGAGACTGTAGAGGTCTTAAAGTTACCTGTTCACAGTATACTCTGTATGACCTTAATACATTTTTATAGCCTCCCTGTGGCAAGCACTGAGCCAATCACTCTACATCATATCTCATAAAGTATGTGTAAACCACATTTAGAATGAGCCAACTAGACTTCAATAAATAAGGGACTTCCCTTAGCTCATAAATGACAGAACCAGAATTTGAACCCAGACTTTATTTTATGTCAATATTTGTAATTCTTTTCCTTCCCTGGGGGAATACCTTTTCTTTCTAATCTCAAAAATCTTACACAGTCATAATTTCCTCAGGTTCAAATTTGAATTAAAAACTATTTATTTGCTTCTATCTTAATGTTTTGCTCTTTTCTGCCCCAAGCATGAGATGGGGTGTTTTAAACAGCATTTCCAACTAATGGCATTCAATCCAATCTTGGGTGGATCTGTTGGAGCCTTGCAAATTAATAACAATGACGTTTATGGGGTGCTGACTCTTGACCCAACTCTGTTGCACTTCTCTGTGGATGATCTCTTTAATACTTACAACTACATCATAAAGTTGGTACTCCATTTGACAAATGAGGACACTGAGAATAAGAGAGCTTGAATAGTATGTTCAAGTCAACATATGATTATTTGTAATTGCATAACAAGTTACCACCAAAATGTAGCAATATAAAACAATTGTTTATTTTTCTCAACAGCTTCTGAGGGTCAGAAATTCAAGAGCAATTTAGCTAGGTGGTTCTGGTTTAGAGTCTCAAGCTGTGTCATGAGGTTCCTCATGGTCCCTTGGATTGGAGACCTCAGTTCCTCACCACATGGGCCTCTCTACAGGTCAGCTGGCATGTCCTCAAGCCATGACATCTAGCTTCCCCTGGAGCGAGTGATCTACCAGAGAGAGAGCAAGCAATTGTTTGTAACCAAATCTTGAAAGTGACATATCATCATTTCCTCCACATTCTACTGATCACCAACTCAATCTGGTACAGTGTGCAAGGGAATGTCACAGGGATGTGAATCCTCAAGGTGGGATCACTGGGAGTCATCACAGATACTGGTTATGACACCTATTTACTAGCGGGTGGCAGAACTAGGTAGTCACCCCAGGTAGTTTGACTTCAGCACTTGTGTTCTTTGCCACGATTTTCAGAATACTTACAAAACACAACTTTGTGAATGTTATTGCTTTTTCAAAAGGGACCTTTCGTGAAGTTTGTGGATACTTGAGAATGCCATTCTGTGAAACTCACTTGTCAAAGAACACCTGAAAATGTGAAGGAGATACGGGTATTTGTCAAGGACAATAGACACCAAATTTCCAAATGTTCCAATTTATGTATACAGGTCATTGTGGAAAAGAATTAGTAAAAAGAAGCAGAAGGAGAAGTCATTTCAGTTAAACTCTTTCACTTCAACATCCGATTATCTTTATTCTTATGTTTGTCTCCTTCTTCTCAACAAATCTTTTAATTCTGTCAAGTACCATGTTGAAAAATACCCAGGGAGGATTTTATTTCTTAAAATTTGTAGCTCTAAAAAAAATCTTTGGCTGGGCGTGGTGGCTCACGCCTGTAATCCTAGCACTCTGGGAGGCCGAGGTGGGTGGATTGTTTGAGCTCAGGAGTTCGAAATTAGCCTGAGCAAGAGCGAGACCCTGTCTCTACTAAAAAAAATACAAAGAAATTAATTGCACAACTAAAAAATATATAGAAAATATTAGGTGGGCATGGTGGCACATGCTTGTAGTCCCAGCTACTCGGGAGGCTGAGGCAGTAGGATCGCTTGAGCCCAGGAGTTTGAGGTTGCTGTGAGCTAGGCTGATGCCACGGCACTCTAACCCAGGCAACAGAGTGAGACAATGCCTCAAAAAAAAAAAAAAAAAACTTTAGATTTCCTAAAGACAGCTTTTAGTGCTAACATTTTAAAGACTGTTGTAAAAGTTTTCAAATAGCAAAGTGCCCTGTTCAGGGAGTTAAGTTATTTGGTGAGGGAATTTCTACTTGAAAAATCTTTGTGCATCAGTGTCAGATATAAATTCAATTGTCAGAAAGCCGTGTCAGAACAGATTTCTTGTCATATTTGGCCATAGAGCAGAGATTTATTGAAAATACTTGATAATATTGCTCTCTGAGCTGTTTTACATAAACATAGCAGTGCAATGAATGCTTTATGTTGAAGTGTTTGTGTGTGTTTGTGTGTGCATGTGTATTTGTGTGTGTGTGTGTGTGTGTGTGTGTGTGTGTGTCTCAAAACTGACATCTAGGGGGAAATACCAAAAGATACTTTAATATACAGTGTTTGTCCTACTTTTTTAGGAGATTATTTTTATTATAAGTAAATGTAGACTTCTGTGCCCTTTCAGAAATGAATCATGGATAAAAATATTTCAAGACCAAAGCTTTGGAATATGAACTATTCTATTTCATGTCAAGAAATAAAATAATAATAATAGCATTTTTGCTATAAAAATAATGAGCATTTTTGAGATGCAGAAACACATAATAGATTTATTCTTTTTTAAAGAACTTTTACTGTTTGAAAGCCCTTTATAATCAGGTCAGTAGCCAAAATGCAAAATTATTAGACAGTAAAATTTTTTCTTCAGTAATGACAGACTTGGAACTAGAATATAAATTTAGTGCCTTGAGTTCTCTCAGTTCTCTGTCTTATGGATTCCGTGGCTCACCAAATGATTTATATTTCCCTGTCTACATTTATTTGGCTCTGAACCAAAAAATCACATGAAACTGTTTTTCTAAATGTATTGCAAAACACTCGTTAATTGTATTATTACTTGTATTATAATAATATAATAATGTTGATAAGGAAATACAGTATGCACAATTCTTCGAGTGAGCACTTTCTATATCTAAAGGACACTATCATTGTCACATTTATTTATGAGTAGAAATTGTCAATACAGGGGATGCTTTGCAACTTGTCAATCAACCATAATGGCTATGCAGTGATCCCATTTGATCAGTAAGATGGGTGAAATAATTGAATTGACTTCTTCAGAGCCTTGGAATTTGAGTTATGTAAAAACAGACTTTATGCTATAATATGACTCTTATTTACAAATGTATTTAAGTCTATTATTATTATTATTAGAGCTATGTAACTGTACACCCCAGGAAACTAAATAATACCTCAAAACCACTGAAAGAATCTGCAGTGGGTTAAAATGACAGATTTCTAAATATTACTTCTAGAAAATCCTTCTTATTAACTCAGTTGAAAAATATGAAGTATCTCTATCACTGTGCTAGGAAAAACACAAAGACAACAAAATTATAACCTCTTTCTTTAAGGAATTTATAATCATTTTGGCTGGTATCTGGTTTCAAGCTCTGATTCTATCTAAAAGCTTCCTTGTTATTTTCTAATTTTTTCTTTTTCTGGAGTCTGTTCATGTGTTTTTCTATCCTTAATTTACTCTTTATAAAATATCTTGATCGAGGCACTGAGCTATGATTTATTCTTAAATTTTCATTCAAGGGCTCCCTAAAATAATTCAGAAAAATTATGTGTCCCTTCGTACATTATAAATTTAACATTTAAAATACCTTTTAAATTGAAATATCTGTGAAAGATCAGACTTTTCTGGTTTTACCATTCTTTTAAATAAATCCATTGAATAAAAATATTGTAGTGATTTGATATACACCGTCGTACTTTCACAAAATACCTGAGGAAGCTCCTCTTTTCTTTAACAGAGAAAAGTTTACATCACTTATTTTTCTCCTAGAACTAGTATCTTCAATTCATTTTCCCCATAGAATAACATGCAATTGTGATCTATTTTTATGATTGAAGGTCTTTTATTGATCATTTATCTAATATCTTTGCAGCATAAACTTTTTATAAACCAAAATTTTACTTTATGTTTTTACTTCCTGTGACTATAAGTCTTTAACTGTTAATTTTCTTTCTTCTGGATGTAGTTAACATTGCAATTAGAGTTTCTGCACAGTTGTATATAAAATAATATTTTATTGGAATTTTATCACAGTGACATGAATAGGGCTTTTTCTGTACACTAATTGCATTAATTATATGTGAAAATCATACTGTGACCTTTCATTCAAAATTATTTTTGGTAATCTTTCAACTAACAATTAGCTGAGGTCCTCCTTCAGTAATGCTGTGGGAAAAATTTTAGAAATTACCTGATTTGCAAAAGTATTTGTTACTTATTTAAGTTATTTACTTTCTGATTTTCTAGCAGGTGTACCAAAAAAGCTATACCAAGACTTACCAAGTAATTACAAAATAGACCTGCAGATTTTTTTTTTCACTTAGAGGCATCTTGTATAACAATATATTGGATTAAATTACCTTTTCACTTTGTTTATTGTTTCCTGCACAGAAGCCGTTTAGTTTGATGTAGTCCCATCTATTTATCTTTGTTTTTATAGCCTGAGTTTTTGGTGTGATACCCAAAAAATCATTGCCAAGGTCCATGTCGAAGAGCTTTTCCCCTATGTTCTCTTCTATGAATTATATTCTAGCCCTTCCATTTAGGTCTACTATCCATTTTGAGTTAATTTTTGTGTATGGTGTAAGATAAGGGACCAAATTCATTCTTTGCATTGGAAATCCATATTTCCCAGCACCATTTATGAAAGAAACCAGACATTCTCCATGGTGTCTTTTTGGTGCTCTTGTCAGAAATTAGTTGTCCATATATCTTTCGGCTTATTTCTGGGCTCTCTATTCTGTTCCATTGGTCTTTGCCTCTGTTTTTATGCCAGTGCCATACTGTTTTGATTACAATAGCTTTGTGATATTTTTAATCAGGAAATGTGATGCTTCCAACTTTGTTTTTCTTTCTTGGTATTGCTTTGGCTATTCAGTTTGGGGAATGGGGTAGGGGTTCATATTAACTTTAGGGGATTTTTCCTATTGCTATGAAGAATGCCATTGGAATTTTGATAGAGATTTTGTTAAATCTGTATATTGCTCTGGATTCTAGGAGGATTTTAACAATCTCACATGTGGAAAATATATAGATACAGATATAAATATAGATACACACATATTCACACACAGACATATGTGCACACATATATAAGCTCAAATGTACAGAGATAGAAAATGAAACAGTGTTTACTGCAAGAGGAGAGGGGAGAGAAAATGGGAAGATATTAGGTCAGAGTATACCAAATAGATCCGTAGGATGAACAAGCCTAGAGATCTAATGTACAACATGAGGACTAAATTGTATTAATAAATTGTATCGTAAATAAATTGTATCGATAAATAAATTGTATCATATTATAGATTTTTGCTAAATAAGTAGTTTTAGCTGCTCTCATCACAAGAAAAAGTAACTACGTGAAATGATAGTTATGTTAATCTGCTTCACTATAGTAACTACTATATCTATATGTATCCCATAATATCTGTTGCAAATCTCAAATATACACAGTAAAATGTATTATAAAATATTCTATTAGTGTCATCATACTACATTCCAAAGCAAGAAATTGTGATAGAACAAAAACTCAATAAAACCCAACAATTATTTCCTGTAAAAAAATAATGACAGAATTGGAAAAATTTAAACATCACTTATAATGTACCTTTACTAAAGCAATTTCTTGATTAAATGTTTTTATCTTGTTAAATAATTTGTATCTTTCTTCAATTTATGGGAAATAGCCATCATAGTCACTTTTCATTGTCATAGCAGTCAATTAAAACTCTTTACCTGAAAAAGCCTGACTCCGTTTTTCAATTCAAATAAACATATTCATATGTAGTTCAAGGAATATTGTGAATATAGTACAAAATAAATTCTGGAATGCAATTTTAAAGTAGTTTACTAGAAGCAGCCCTTTTAATTTAAAGCCCTGTATATTTAATATAGTTAATCTGCATTTTAAGTTAGATAATGAAAAAAATCTGTATGTTTCTCATTGATTCATAATAGTATGATGTGATTTATATCTATAATTTAATGTTATTTATAAAGTAAGGAATATAGTTACAAAATTAAAGGTTTACCTTTGGTAAATATACATGTACGCATGTGCATGTTGAATTCTAGTGATTGGCTCTTGGGTATAACTAAACACAAATCACATATATAACAAATGACTTCATCAATTCATAGACAGGAATATACTGCTAAAACTGATCATTCCACTCCCTGGCTTAAATTTTGTTTTTGATAATAAGAGATAAACTAAACATTTTATAAGATAATATAAGTTGAAGATTGACTAAAATTGGAATAAATATTTCATAATATGATATAATTGAATAGCTACTGAATAATGGAATTGAATAGAAGATACTAAGAGTTTTATCTGTGGGTTTCAGCCATGTAACTAAAACAAAAATTTGGTATTCCCCAAAAACATTTGGTTACATTTAAAACAATGTGTCACTTACCTGCAACTGCTTTAGCTATTTGAAGGTATTTTTTATTTAAAGATAAATCCTAAGTCTAATTACTGAGAATACACTTTGTTTCTCTGTCCAGACTCTCTCTCAACAGCAATACCTTCTTTTACAGAATTAATGAAAATTCCCAACACTTTTTCACCCTACTCTACACAGTATATTTGATTTGTGAACAACCTAACATTTCTATTGCCATAATTCATCCTTAGAAGAAAGAATAAAACCAAGACCAAAATAAAATAAAATAAATAAAATACAATACCAAAATGTTGAGGTGAATTTATGGTAATTTGATTAACTGTTTCTTTGCGTGGAACCCTGGAATGTTCAAACTTCAGGCTAATGTTCCACAGTAAGATGTTTGAGGAGAGAGCTGTCTTTTCTAAAGCAAAAAGGGAGGTGGGTGGAAAGAGATAAGTAAGGGAACCTGTAAAATCGATGAACAGTAATTCATGGATTTGAGGATCTGAAAATTTAGCCATTTCCTTTTGGCTTGTTAGGTGGATACATAAGACTCAAAAAAACCATTAACATCTTTCTTTTGCAGCTGTCGTGAGCGCCATCCCTGTGCCAACCCTAGAAAGTGCCCAGTACCCAGGGATCCTCCCATCTCCCACGTGTGGATACCCCCACCCGCAGTTCACTATCCGGCCGGTGCCATTCCCAACGCTGTCAGTGGACCGAGGTTTTGGAGCAGGAAGAAGTCAGTGTAATGCATTTTCCTTTCTTTTTAATAAGAACAAATGAATAATAGCCAGGATGTCTTGTCAAATGTGTTAATACTTTGACTTTCTCATTCCATGAAAAGATTGATTTACCTATGACCTTGATACTAGAATTCAATTTTTCAACATAGTTCATTGGCTCCTAGCTCATCTGCTTTTAATCTGTTTCCCTAGGAGTCTTTCCACAGCACACAGCGCTGACCATGTGGGGGGAAGTGGTTGGGAAACAAAGGACGAGTGGTTTCATAAAATGGTGATATGGTGGGTGCTTGAAATTAATACGTCCTGTTAACTAGGAAGTTAATAATCAAGTGATATCTTCTAATATATTCCTATTTAGTATCTGTTGGTTATGTCTCATTGATTTCTGATGAACCAGTACTTGGATGGATGCTTTAGATTTCTTTAATTGGTTAAGTGATACTTTTTTAGCTTTAAAAATTAATTATTGGGAAAAAAAATTCCAGAGGAGTATTTCATCTATTTGAGGGAAGGTGGGAATGGAAAGAGACTCTCAAGCTATTATACACACTCTGCTGATTTCTCCCATGTCATTTGACTTTTTTTTCTTTGAGCATGATATTTTAAAATCCATTTCATAGTTTTCATCTCTTAGTTAAGAACAGGTGACTCAGCAGCTCATGTGAGATAGGATGTTTTGTAATAGATATGATGGTAACAGCAATAAAATGTATTTGTGAGGTAAGGTATATTTTTCCAACCCAACAGAGATAGTTCTAAGAAATCATAAATTGTCTAGATGTAGCAAGGTTAGAATTAAAAGACATCAAAGATCTGCTGAGAGAGAATTAGATTTATTTTCTCTTTCTCACTGTGCATCATATCTACGGAATAGAGTTGTGTGCAAAAACTCGAGGAAAAATAGTCCCCCAAACCACACTGAGGGGATTAAATGAGAAAGATGTGGAAAGTCTAACCACCCAAAATTTCCAAATCCCAAGACAACTAGAACTGTGATTCCAGGCAAAGAATTCAAACTCACAAGTCTCTTCTTCACTTGTGAAATGAACTCTTCCTAACAAAAAAGATAAGTTTTTGGTTTTAGTTTAGTATCTGTAGAATGACCTTTATTTGGTCCCTCTAGCATGAGTGATAGGAGCCAAAATTCACTACATTTTTTTATTAGTAATTAACTATTTTTATTCATTACGTGTTCCTCATTTCTTTTCCTTCCTTAAAAGCATAGTCCTCTTCTGGAAAATTCATTCACGGAGGTCCAACATCCCATTTACTCTTTCTTTTTTCTCTTGAGTTGGTGCAGCAGTTTCACTGTCTCTTATTGAATCACAGGGAAAATGATTCTAAAAATTAAAGTTCGATGAAAATGAATAAAAGAAACTGGCTAGTATAAAATTTGTGTTTATCTGTGGTTAAAAGATATTTAGTCTCATGTACAACTCTGGTACATGACTTTTACAATAGGGAGATTGTGGGTATTTGGGGACAGGGGACATATGGGAAATCTCTGTACCTTCTGCACAATTTTGCTATGAACCTCAAATGCCTCTAAAAAATAAAGTCTATTAAAAATTAATTAATCAATTTAAAACATTGAGTTTCTTTAGTAGATTTTTTTTGTTTTGAAATGTTTTTAAAAGAATTAAAAGGTAATTATGTAACTATTATATAACATAGATATAAAATAGATAACTATTACATCAAGTTATATAAATAAGACACTTTTGACAAAGTGCTTAGTCATTTTTGAACTTTATCTAAAATCACAAGGCAATGGATGTTCCACTCCTGGCCAAGTTTTATAGGTTTTTAAAATATATATTCAGTCATTCATCAAGTATATTTTGAACAAAGCTGTGTGCAATGCAAAAGGAATAGAATCTCAAATGTGTTGCCAGTGATTGCTTAGAAAAGAAAAAAAATATGTAAGCACCCTCTTTTCTAAGAAACTAAATATTCTCTAAGTCACTGTCAGAAACAGTTAACTGGCAGCCATCCAGTATCGGTTTCTAAATGTCTTAGAGAGCACTAAATATCCCTATTCTCTCTCAAGCAGAAAATATATCATGACTCTGGGTAGAGATGTCTTATTAGTCACCTTAAGAAACAGAGAAAGACACACGTAGGAAAAGAAAAAAGTTGACTCGCCAAGTGTGGAGACTCTCCTTCCTCCAAAGTTATCTGATAGACCTTTGAGTTGTGCAAGAAATGAATCATTATACTCCTGCCCCAAAGGTCTGCTACTTTCTGAAGGCACAAATAAAGCAGGTTTCTCTCTTACCATAAGGAAAGGAAAGATGTAGTACATACATTTCCATTACATATATTTGGTGACACAAAGATTTATATAGTTGTGATGGACAAATATTTCCTGTTCCTACTACGTAACTGCAGTTCCGCTCTTAGCCTCAGTAGGCAAATGACCTATTACAATGAGCAGTATTGTATTTGAAAACTGCAATAAGCAGGTGGTCTTGGGGGTCTCATTTCTACAAATCACTATTTTCTTATCTTTGAAACAGGTAGGTGGTAGAAGAGAAAGTTAAGCAAGTTTCACTATTCCATTCAGTTCGGACATTGTCTTAGCTAGTGGGAAGGCCGGTCAACTTATCCATGCTATTTTTCTGCCCCAGTTCTCCCTCAAATTGGAAATCGACTGACAAATAGAAATTGACCTAGATAAAATCAGTAGTGCAGTGGAGTCCAGGGATGATTCTCTAGGGTCTTTTCAGAAATTCAAGCCGTGAGGAACCGGTATTACTCAGGAATATTGCATGATGCTGTTCTGAGATTAATGAGTAAATTGGGTTCCTACAGTTATTCAAGTCTTTGCTCGGAGTTATTGGTATGCTATATTTCTATCAAATATGGTAGTTTTAGATAGAAGAAAAATTCTCATTTCCATTTTTGCAATATTTTTGGAGTTATTCTATAGCAATTATTTATGTGTGTTGACAGTAATTATTATAAAGTGCCTGGAGATCTGACTCTGCTGTGTAATTATACGCTATTTGTGCGATGAATTCTGACTATTTCATCATTTGAAAACAAGTGGCTTGCCAGCATGTATTTGATTCTCATTCCACACTCTGAATTGCAGGGAGGCTTTGCTTCATGGGTGAAAGGAGCTTTTCTTTGCTTTCAGAGCTCTTAGGACAGCTAAATGTCACGTCACAGAGCCAATTTGTTCCACATAGGTGTCCCGGAGCTGGCACCTGAACTGGCCAAACGAGCTCATCTGAAAGGAGAACATTGCTGTGGTGGAGCAGTTGCTATTGTGTTTGTTTAAGGGTTTTTGCTGCCTTAAATGTCAGCCAGTTCTGAAAAGCATTTATTTTGCTCCACTGAAAATATAAGAATTATGAATTATCTACAGAAAAACTGTACCTGCTCATAGTATTCATTTTGAACACAACAAAAACAGTCCCTTATGGGTTTGTGATGCATTCAGTCCCAAGGTTGGGCCCTCCCACTCCCATCTAGTGCATTGGGCACTTTCCTTTTCACCAGGTGTGGTCCTAAGGATGGGTTTCAGAAGAGAGCTGGTCCTTCTGGATCAAGCCACCATTACTTGCCTCAAAGTCAAGAAGAGCCACATCGTGATGTTTGCGGTGGGGACCCTGGTGGCTGAAAACCTGGGGGTGGAGAACTAGGCATGCAGGTAATTTTTGTTTTGAAAGGTGCTAATGAGAAACAATGCCACTAAAAGTGGGTAGGATTGAGAATGGGCCAAAAAAAAAAAAAAAATTCAGTGACATCATTAGAATTCATGTGAAATACGGAGTTTTGGTCAAAATAGACTGAATTTCAAAGGAATAAAAAGTGTATGTGAATTTTATTAATTGTGCAATCACAATATTTTAACATAGATCTCTTTCATTGTGAAGACACAGAAAAAAATAGAAAAAATGAAGGAAAGAAGGAATATAGTAAGAGAAGTGACACATCACAAATATGTTGTTCCTTTAATAGCTAAAGCAGCTTTTAAAATATGTTGTGGATTAATTACAATCCACCTTCAATAGAATAAAAATAAGGTAGATTTCTAAAGAAAAATATCAAATTCTTTCCCTGGATGGGTATTTTAAATGTGATTTTATGGACCCTTTAATGAAAGCCAGCCCATTGGAGATGAAAGAAGATCAGAGAGAAGCAGCCTCAGGAACCTCATGGTGAGACATACAGTTCACAGAGAAATGAGAGATTCTCTGTAAGTGGAAGCCAAAGCATTTTAAGTTGCCCAGACTTTTCTCCATGAGATTATAAACCCCTATGGTGAATAATTTTCTCCATCCCAGGGATCACCTGTAGAGCACCCTTTCAGAAAGAGCCTGTTTTTCCCTCTT
>CAUYSK010073337.1:0-54124 GCA_963575035.1 Avahi laniger
CAGACACCCGCGCGCCCCCGCCCCAACAACTCTGCCCCTGGCCCCCCCTCCCTGCCCCCGGCCCACTGCACGTGGGGGCCCACCCCCACATCCCGGCACTCGGCCCCAGGACTCTGCACCCGGCCCACTGCACGTGTGGGCCCGCCCCCACGTCTCTTCACTCGGCCCCAGGTCTGCACCCGGCCCACTGCACGTGTGTTCCCTCCCCCATGTCTCTGCACCCGGCCCAATACACCTGTGCGCCCCCGCCCCTAAATCTCTGCACCTGGCCCCAAGTCTCTGCACCCGGCCCACTGCACGTGTGTGCCCACCCCCACATCTCTGCACTCGGCCCCAGGTCTCTGCACCCGGCCCACTGCACGTGTGTGCCCGCCCCCACATCTCTGCACCCGGCCCAATACACCTGTGCGCCCCCGCCCCTAAATCTCTGCACCCGGCCCCAAGTCTCTGCACCCGGCCCACTGCACGTGTGTGCCCACTCCCACATCTCTGCACCTGGCCCCAGGTCTCTGCACCCGGCCCACTGCACGTGTGTGCCCGCCCCCACGTCTCTGCACCCGGCCCCAAGTCTCTGCACCCGGCCCACTGCACGTGTTTGCCCACCCCCACATCTCTGCACCCGGCCCACTACACCTGTGTGCCCACCCCCACGTCTCTGCACCCGGCCCAATACACCTGTGCGCCCACCCCCACGTCTCTGCACCCGGCCCAATACACCTGTGCGCCCCCGCCCCTAAATCTCTGCACCCGCCCCCACGTCTCTGCACCCGGCCCCAGGTCTCTGCACCCGGCCCACTGCACTGTGTGCCCGCCCATTGCATCTGTGTACCACGCCCACCAAGTCATTTCCTGTAAGATCAGATGATCAACTGTATGAGAGGCACAGGGGCCTCCACCCGCACAGGTGGCTCCAGCGATGTGCTGATGGACACAGCAAGGCCTGGGTCCCTTTTATCTGCAGGAGCATTTTGTTGCAGGGAGATGCTGATCAGATGCAGGTGCTCCCACGGGGAAGGGAGCGTACGCAAAGCTTTTGCACCAAGACAGGCGGCCCCCTCCCTGCGGGGGGGCTTCCCAGCCTGCCCTGTACTTCGGGGGCTCCCTGCCCCCACCCAGGCCAGGCGCCCACCCGGTCTGTGTTGGACAAACACTCTGGGGTTGAGGACAAGCAAATTGAGGTTGTATTTTCCTTCCAGACACGTCGTAAACAGCTCTCGTGCCTGGCTGTTGCCGAGGTTGATGAAATAGCGCCGGATGGTAAAATCACACGCAGGCCCCGTTCCCCAGTAAACGGGTGCGCGAGGCCGACCCCGCCCGCAGACGCCGCGCCCGGGAGAGGGCGGAGCAGGGCGCCTGCCGGCAGGGGACAGGACGGGTGGCTCTGAGGCCCTTTGCGGCTCCAGTCGGTGGCGGCTTGGCCGGTGCCGGCGTCCCCGGCAGCAGCGGCCCCTCCTTGTCGCGGTGAGCTCGCGCCCCTGAGCCCCAGCGGAACTTCTGCTTCCGCAGGCGCCGCGTCCACACTTTTCCCTCCGCGACCGCTTTCCGCACCTCTGTGACCTCGCGCCGTCCCCTTCCTCCTCCCGTGTCCCTGCCCGTCCCCTCCAGCCCCCAGGCAAGAGCCCAGTGCGGGCTCCACGCCCAGGAGGCCGCTGGAAGCTCAGACCTGAGCCCAGGATGCGGCGACAGCGCCCCCGCCGAGTGTCCTGCCCCCGCCGGGGTGACGGGCTTCAGGCGACCAGGCGGGACTGGGGACGTCCTGGAGGCCCCTCACACCAGCACGGCTCCTGCTTAGGTGGGTCTGCCCAGAGACCCCCTCTGCTCCTCCCGTGAGACTCTGGAGTCACAGAGAAGACCCCTCGTGATGTGACGGGGACAACTCTGTGTCAGGTGTTCCCGGGTGGTGGCCAAGAAGTCTGAGGAGTAAAGAGGAGAAGAACAAGTTTGGGAGGAAACAGTGATTCAGAAGCGGGGCCTGTGTGTGTCTGGAAGGGGCTCTGGGGGAAGCTGCCCGTGTTGCTCAGGATTACGGGGACATTGGTGGTAAAGAGAATTTGGGGACGATCTTGCTGTGTCTCACCCCGTGTGATTTCACAGGCCCCGAGGCAGGCTGTCTGTATTTATTTTACACCGTGAGCCTTTTGGAGTCAAATTTATTTCTCTCGCATGTGCGACCAGGCCGACACAGGCCTTAAAGCAAATAGGGGAAAAAGCAGATTTATTAGGGTTTCGTGGTAACTCGGGACCGACCTGTGACGGATCTCGGTGTTTCGCAGGTAAAACCGAATAAACAAAAAAAAAAAAACACCGCAGAGAATCTGTGCCCCTTTGCTGTTTTACGAGGCTACTGATTAATTTAATGCACATTTTATGGCTCAGCGTTGTGGCTCCTGCTTGAACGTGGGCAACACAGAGGCGGAGCAGGCCCCGCCGGAGCCGGTCGCCTGTGGCCCCCGTTCACGCCGCGTCTGCACACACGGGACGCAGCGGTCGCGACGCGTGTGCATTTAAACACGGAGAACACGTGCTCCATTTTCCTGGTCACATACTCGGTTATGACTCTCCCCGTCCCCTTATTTATCGGTTGTTTCTGTGGAATTTTTCTAACGGAGAAAGTTCTCATCCGTGAGCTGTGCCTCCGCGTGCCAGCGCGAGGGGCCGAGGGTGGGACTCCACGCAAGGATCCCCCTCTCTCTCTCCCGGGAGATGCCAGCCAGGTTGCCACGGCCAGCAGCTCCACCCGGGCCGGGAAGCCCACCCGCCTTCTCCACGCTGGCGCCCTGGCCTGCCCTGGACCTGGGCAGGGCCCGTGGGCACCGTGGGCCCCTCAGTCTGGGGGGGACAGACCCAACCATCCCGGGACTTTCCTAGAAGCTGGTTACCTGGTGCGGATCCAAGGACACTAGAGTCACCAGCCCCCATGGCAGGCTGGCTCACAGGGCTCTGCCCAGATGCTGGCTGTCCTCCCCCGGTCCTGTGGCCCCTTCCCACAGCTGTGATTGACGCAGTGGCGAGCATCCGCGGCCAGGAGGGGCCCAGCCGCCCCCGCCCGCGCTCCGCCAGGGTGAAGGGGCGTGAAGACGGGTGCTCTTGCTGTACCCATTGGTGCCCCATGGAAGCTGGGATGTGCCTGTGGCTTCCCGGGCGCACCAGGGCAGGCGACAGGTGCAGGTCCATGCCCTCCCTCACCTGTGCTGGCCCAGCCCCTGAGGCCCTGCCTGGCCGCCCCGGGGCCCCTTCCCTGCCCCCGAGATTTCTTCCCCTGCAGGAGACATGAGCCTAAGGGATCTGTCCCAGCGAGCGGCTCCCGGGCAGGGGAGGACTCGGCAGGTCCCTGCGAGGCTGCCGAAACCCCTTTGAAATGATGCTGTTGCAGGTGCCAGACCCTGACCTGTGGTCTCAGTGGCAGGGGCCAGCTAAGACAAGCGATGGCATCTGGGAGCCACCGGCCCTGGCTCCCTCCAGCCTCGGGACAGCGCGTGGGCCCTGGGCAGGAGGGAGCCTCGCAGCCCCGGCTCCTGGGGAGGAGTGACACTGAGGGACAGTCCTGCACACCCGTGTCCCCCCTGGGGAAGGCAGAGCACTCAGGGGTGAGGCCCCCGTCAGGGCCAGCAGTCGAGATCCCTCCTCCCAGGAATGCCCCCCGGTGGAGGGCGCGGCAGGGCACCACTGAGGCCCAGGCCACCGCCTGTCATGGCGGGAGGGCCGGCAAGCCTGTCCCTTCCACACATAACCGAGGAAGGAGGGTGGCGTGGCGTGGGAGACGGGTTCAACCAGCCTCCTGGCTTCCGGGAAGCCTTGGCCCCAGCCCCTCGGACGCTCTGCTGCCCTGGCGGGGAGGGTGAGGTGGCTGCCGCCATCACCGGCAAGCGCGGGAGACCGCAGCCCGCCCCTGCCACACGCCTCTGTCCTTCCGGATGCGTCAACACGTCCCTGTCCTGGCCTTTCAGCCAACCCTCACCCCACCCCTCTGGCCTGGCTGGTCTCACCGAAGCGCCACTCAGACCGCGCCTCTAACAAAACTCTGGTAGCGCCCGGGGACTCGGCCAGGCGAGGCACGTCCATTCCGGTTCTGCCCCGTCTGAGTGACCCGCCCTGCGTCGGGGAAGCCTCAGAGACCGTCGCACTTGGGCAGGAAATGTGCTGCGGTCTGCGCGTAAGCGACGCTTTGTGGGGCTGAGGGCTGTGGGCACACCAGGTCCCGGGTCCCTCCCTGCCCCGACCCAGGGCCCAGACCTGCGACCTGGGCCTGGCATTTGCGTCTCCGCGTTCGTGTTCTGGCTCTAAGCCCCCGTCTCGTCTGTCACTGTGCCTGGGGCTCTGCTGTCCCCTCCTCCCGCCTCCTCCCTCCTCCGCCTGCTCCCCGCTTCCCGCCTGCCCACCCGGAGCGAGCGAGGGAGCCGCCAAGGCTGCTCGGACGGCAGAGCTCTGTTCTCGGCTCCGAAAGGTCCGCGTCCGGGTGCTGGGTGAACGGAGGACGGGCGTTTCCTTTCGTCTCTGTTCTGCCCTGAACGCCGCTCCCCGCGCACTAATGGACGCCGCCGGGGAGGGTCGACGGCTCCTCCCGCACAGCCCTGCTCGTTCTCTGGTTTAAATTAACGGCTCATCATGTTTCACTGTCTTTCCTAACTGCCGTTGCTTGACACTCTGCCAGCCTCCACTTGGCGGGAATCCACCAAGACGTGGGAGACGTTCCCGGCACCCCGGGGCTCCGGCGCCGACTCTCCACGGCAGGTGCAGCAGCCACAGCCTGATGGGGACGTGGGGGCCCAGATCCCTTAGGGACAGGAGTCAGGGACCCGGACACACAAGCCACCTGGGCCAGGAAGGGGCCAGCCAAGGACCGGTTCCCCGAATGGGTGCAGACGAGGAGCCGCACGACCTGGGGTCGGCCCTCCCTGCGACTGGCGCTGGGACACTGGGGAAGCTGTGCTCGGGTGGGGTCGGCCCGACGTGGGGAGCAAGTGGGTCGGAGCAGCGCGGGCTGGACTCAGAGGACGCCCTGGACGCTTCCGACTGGAACACCCGTCCCCCAGCCTCCCCGGGATGATGCACCGTCCCACCCCCTGGGAGGGACCCCCCAGTACATCAGCCGAGCCCAAGTTCCACGTCCGGCGCTGCTTCTGGGGAACCCGGGCCAGCCCGCAGCTGCGCGATTTTGCAAACTCTGGGCTTTCGGGGGATTTGTCAGCCTGCGTCTTAAGCATTTGATGTTCTCACATCCCGACGCCCACGCGGAGCTCTCCCGGTGCCAGAAAGGTGAGCAGCTGAGCCGTGAGCCCCCGCCAGGACGATTGCCACTGACCTCCCACCCGTGCTTCCGCTCAGACACACCACCGGGTCTCAGATTAGGAGCGTGGAGTCTGATGATGAACCGCTGACACCGTTAGCATCAGTATTCAAAGCGTATTTCCGTCCAGTCTGCACTGCAGTCTAAACTGCCCTGTGCAAGCAGGGCCTGCAGTCTTTGGACGCTGGCCACGCCGAGCTGCAGTCCCCAGGGGACAGTCCCCGGGCAGCTTTGCTCTCTGCACAAATATTGGCGTATGTCCACAGCTTTCCTGTTAGTCGCAATTAACCACGCGGCGAACTCAGATAAGCGTCTCTGGAGCTGCAGCCTGATTACAAAGAGCTCGCGTCGGATCCTTCGAACATCTATTATTGTAGTGACAGGTGCAGTGACTTCTCCTGGAAAGTGCACGTGTTTCATAGTGGGTTTGTTCCTGATGGCTCTGCCGATGCTTGTTCAGCCTGTCAGCCTGACCCAGTGCAACCCGAGCATAACCTAAACATTTGAAGTTCTCGTAGTTGTGTGAAACAGAGTTGGACCCTTGAATTTGGGGATTTGGCCAGTGGCGAGACCACTGACAAGCTGTGGGTGTTCACCTCACTCCTCACAGTGGGGCCGACTCCCTCGTCAGCTGGGTTTGCTGGGGAATGCACGAGAGAAGTGTCCTCCAATCCCTGTTGGGCTCCGAGTGTGGACTCTGGGATCAGAAGGCGATGAGTGATTCCCGCACAGCAAGACCTCGTTGACTAAATGGGGTACCTGTTCCTATGCACCAAACTGCAAGGAAGAGAAAACCCTGACAAGATTTAGGAGAATAAGGACATTTATCATTTACTGGATGGGACATCTGGAGATATCAGGTCTCAAGCTTGGTCTGGTGACTCTTTTCTGTTACTCCATTATTCTTGTCACATTTTTTCTCATCCTGAAACATTTTACTTCATGATCTCAAAATGCCTGCCGCAGCTCCTGGCATCACGTCATCACAATGATAGCCAGAACCGAAAGAGGAGGGGAGGTGGCATCAGGCCACCTGTAGCGGTTCTCTGTTACATCAGGAGGCAAAGCTTTCTGAGAAACAGCCAGTGCTTCATGCCCTGTGCAAAAATGAGCTTGAAACAGATCGTAGATCTAGATGGAAAATGTAAAACTAGGACACTGTTAGAAGAAAATGTAAGAGAAGGCTTTCTTGGCCTATCTTAGGCAAAGAGTTATTAGGCATGACACCAAGACAATCCATGCAAGTACCCTTGATAAACCAGACTTTGTTAAAATCAAACGTTTGCTCTCTGGAAGATTCTATTAAGAGAATGAGGAAAATAATAGCAAATCTCACATCTGACAGCACTTGTATCTAACATCTATAAAAACCCTCTGAACACATCAATAAGAAATCCAACCGTCCAAGTAGAAAACTGGCAAAAGACTTGGACAGACACCTCCCCAAATACCCACCGCTGCGTCTTCCTTAGAGAACCGGAGGGCACAGCGGCACCCAGAGGATGCCAATGCCAGTGACCACCGGGACACACACATCGGGTCTGGAACGAGATAATTCCACACGCCTATTAGGATGGTTAAAATAAAGAAAATTGACAGTACCAAGTGCTAACAGGATGTGGCCCAAATGGAACTCTCACGCCTTGGATGCAAAACGGTGCATCCACTCGAGATGACAGTTTGTCAGTTTCTTACAAAGTTGAACGTATATTTATCCTGTGGCGCGGTGATCACACTCGGGTATTTGTCTCACAGAATAAGGAAACTTGTGTTCATTAAAAAAGCGTGTATTCAAGTGTTCAGAGAAGCTTTATTTATAATTGTCCCGAAGTGTAAACAACCCACGTGTCTTTCAAGAGGCGAAGGGGCGAGCACACGGTCGTGGGGCCACACGGTGGACACCATGCAGCGATGCAGAGCCGTGAGCCACTGGCGCATGAGACGGTGTGGGTGAAGGTCAAAGGCGTCACACTCAGTGATCACGGTCTGCAGTGGTCACACGGGTGCAATGCCATTCGCACAGGACTCTGGAGGTGACGCTATCACAGTGACGGAGGACAGATCGGCGGCGGCAGGGGTGGGGGGGTTCTTTGTGGAGCTGGACACTTTGCGTGCCGGCTGTGTTGATGACACTTGAATTTGTGTGTGGGATGGGGTTTCTTAGAATTACACGCCAAACTGGAGAAAGAGCTCGTGTGAAAACGGACGAGGCCCCAGTCAGCCCTGTCTCTGCGTCAACAGCATTGAGCTGAGGCCAAGGTCCTGGGGTCGACAACGCACAGGGTTGGCGCGAGAGGCCGTCGGCGGGAGGCTGGGCGCAATGAGCTCCGACTCACCCCAAGATTGGGGCAACTCCTGGGAGTCTTAAGCTATTTCAAAATTTAAATACATACATATTAAACATGTTATTAAAAACAGCATCCAGCAGACTCTGCTTCTCATTTGCCAAAACTGGGTCCTCCTGGCTGCGAATCAAAGTGTTCGGGGAGCTCTGCTCCCTCTGAAGCCGCGGGGCACTTTCTTTGATCATCCGGCCACCTGCCCTCTCCTGCCTTGCGCTGTGGGATCCCGAACTTCCCGCCCCCCTGCCCTGGCCCGCCCCGCATCCTTCTGGAAGACGCTGGCTTCCAGGCTGAGCCCGTGGGCTGGGCCGAGTCATCCTGGCTGGATTCTGTTTCCTCACCTGTGAGCTGCACCTGCCAATCTGAGAAGTCACCGATTTCCCTCCTGACTCTGAAGAGACGTGTCCTCGGTTTGACTTATCTTTGGTCAATCCCAGGACTGGCCGTCCCCTCCCACGTGGATTCTTAGTGACCATCACTGCTGCCCTGTGTCACAGAGGATGACAAACACGCTGTCATGTGTTGCAGAGGATGACAAGCACCCCTGCCCTGTGTCCCGGAGGGTGACCGCTGCCACCCGGGACAGCTGGCGTTGGGCCCAGCCATGAGGTATTCCCAGTGGGAGGTGCTGAGGGAGGAGGGAGCCCCAGGGGTTTGTCCCTGGGCTTGTTGCCATCCCTGCAGAGCTGCAGTTCACCCAGTGGCCAGTTCTGCGTGACGACTGTGCTCTGGGGCCTGGGCCCACGGCGGAGGCTCTCTCCTGGCTGCTGCCTCGTGTCGCGCCTCACCCCGAGGGGCCACCAGCCCTCCCGCCAGTTCCCCAGCTGCCCCCTCCCCGCCTTCCTGCGATGTCTCACCTGAGCCCTGCGGAATGTAGGGTGCAAAGGGGAGACCTCGATGCATCCCAGATCTGCCCCACTCCCTCCAGCAGGTCTCCTCCGCTCCTGGGGCTGGGCCCCCGGGTGGACGCTGCTTGGCCTCTTCCCATCTGTCCTGGGTCCCAGCCCCAGGGCCACCGTCTAGGCCAGCTGGCCTTGTTCCTTGTACTCAAATGTCCCTGCCAGTGGCTGCTGGTGTCTCTGGAGAGCTGGGACAGGAGTGTGGGTGGAGCCCTGGCGGTGCAGTGCCAGGTGGGTGGCAGCGCGAGCTTCCACAGCGCAGGTGGGCATCGCCCCCTAGCTATCAGCACTCCTGGGGCAGAAACCAGCCGGCAGAGAAATTAGCTTTCCAACATGATTGCTCAAACTGGAGGGTTCCAGAAGATAATCAGGGCACTGCGAGGAAGGGACGGTCATTCTGGAAGAGAGAGGGACGGATATCCACTGCTCAGGAGCAACCGGAGCATGGACGAGTAACCTCCAGCTAGATTGCTGACTCGATCCGAAACCCTTTCGGGCCCTAAGAAGCAAACCAAGCCTTGGATCCAGTTCCAAGCAAATGCCATCCTCCCTGAAAGGCAGCGTGGTCGCCAGACCCTGGCGGGCCCCTTCCTTGGAGCGTGGGGGGACAGCATCATGCTCCCGACCAAGAGGACAGACAAGGTGACGGTACGTGTGCACTCACGTGACTCACACCCGTCTCGCTCACGTCTCCGGAGGCTGTGCGGAAAGCGGCCTCCGTGCTGTGGGCTCCCCAGGACAGGGCTACGTAGAGATGAGGGTGACCTCACTGAGAGCACCAGGGCCTGGGGACGTGGACGCTGCTGACCCCACCAGCTTGGGCACTTTCGGCCCACCGAGCACTGTGGGATGAGTAATTCAGGGTCATAGGAAGCAATGATGTCGGCTCCATGGTCAGAAATGGCAGTGTTAAAATCAGCAAAGAGCTCATTTCCTTGTATGGGCCAGGCCTGCCGTCACGCTGCGCCCAGACTGGGGGACGCCCGCCCGAGCAGGGACAGCCCCAGCGCTCAGCTCCCGGCCGGACTAGAGCGCGGTCCTACGTCCTGACTGTCGGACGCTTTCTTTTCTCACCGAAGCTCTGCATCTGCACGGGTGCGCGACACACTCACGCGGGGTCACTAAATCAGTAGTTTCCGGGCACCGTCTTAGATGCAGAGCTACTGTTCTTTAACTAAGACGGAGCATAACACGGTCTTTGACATCTGCGGCCGGTTTTACTAGAGTGAGTCTGTTCCGGTGTTTGGTGCTTTGCATTTTTTCCTCGTAGACGTTGCCGGTGCAGCACGTTGTAGATATTTATTCGTTTGTTGTCGTTGTCTCGTCAGCTCACTGATCCGAAAGCAACGCCCACGGGTAGTGCCGTCGCCCGTAGTTTAGCCTTGCCTCCTTGTTTAAAGCCAGGCCGTTGCAGAAAACGTCTCGGAAACCAACAGCGTGCGAGAAGCATACTGGACAAACCGCCGGCTCGATTTTGCTGTTCACGAGGAAAGGGGACCAGGCCAGCCCCAGGGAGCGGGAAACTAGGTACCGTTTTTCTGAATTAAACAAGTGAAAAGCCAAGATTTCCCTGATATTTTTCTAGGCTTAGCAGCTATTTACTTAAGAAAGCACTTTTGAGAATAAAAGTCTCAGGTGAAATTGATTTTCAGCTGCAGAAATCGCACGTTTCTCCCTTGCACGTGTGCACGGACCTGAGCGAGTCAGCCACGGGAGGGTCGGCGGACGCGGAGCCCTCAGTGACGGAGGAGACGGCCGTGCGCGGGTGGGCGGCTGCACCCAGCACCCGTCTTCGTCAGCAATTTGCTCCATGAAGTGTTGAGTGAGACTCGTCTCTGCTCCTCCCAGAGCCAGGGACAGCGCAGGCTGCACGGGATGGACCCGGGGCCTCTTGTGCCCACCGCAGCCCTGGCGTCTGGGGCTCTGCATCGACAGGAACAGGGGAAGGCAGCACCTGCCTCGGTTTCCCCTCAGCTTCTCCGCCAGGGGCTTCCACATCCTGAATCCTGAACACGAGCTTTTTCCAGCCTGTCCTTAGCTGGACAGGTCTGCGCGTTGTTCGGGGCCTGTTCACTGGAGCAGTGAGGGGCCGTCGGAGAAACGCGGGGATCGCGTCTCCTCCAGCCGTCTTTTCCCCTGTGGGTGAGCGGATTTCCAGCCAGGCAGGTCTCCCCCACCCACGTCAAAAGCCGCAGTTCATGCCGTGCCTACCCTGCCCTTCCCCATTTCCTGCGGGGGGCCAAATCCCACGGGCCCACTGGGTCCTGGGGAGTCTCTCCGTCTGCTCCAGCCGTGTGCTTCCCGCCGACTCCCACGGTGTTTGCATTTGCCCCCTGCCTTTAGGACCTTCTTATAGCCTCCTTGGATTGGAATTGACTATGGGTGCGTATGACCTCTGGTGCCAAAGTGCGTAGATAGTGGACAGGTGGGTGGGCAGGTAGGTAGACAGGTGTGTATAGAGATGCACGAAAAATTCCCCTCAATCCTGCATGCTGGCACCAAGGAAGTGCCTGGCCATTGAACAAGCTGAATATTCACCGACAAAAGGAATTGTACTCAGAGAAACTTTTTAGGTACATTTTCATAAAATGTATCTCCCAATTTCTAAACATTGTGTTGAAATTTTACAGTTTATCAAACAACTGAGAAAAGCCCACCACATCAAGTGATTTTTTATAACTATGCTCAGGCATATGGTTTATGAGACAAATATTTTAAAAATAATATCTTACAGTTACATCCTAAACCCACCTAGTCTACTCTACCCTGATACTGACAGGCCATCTGAGTGACCGTGTGCCTACGTGCCCAAGGTGGGGCCTCTCTTCCTCGTCACCGAGATGCTGCCCTTTTGGACACCGGCTGCCTTCCCCAGGGACCCTGACCTTCGTCTTCTCATCTAGGTTTCTCCTTCCCTCTGGAGGACCGTCCTGCTCTCCCGAGGCCATGCTGAGGCCACAGCCCTGCGGCCAGGGGCCACCCAGCCAGGCCAACTGGCCTCCACCCCCTGGAAATGACGTGGCCTGAGCAGCTCCTGCCACCCAGATCCCAGCCCCACCCTCGCCCCTGCCCTCGAAGGGCCGAGGGTCAGTCTGGCTCCGGCACAGGGAGCTGCCGGAATATCTTCGGTGCATTTCCTTTTTGTTTAAAGGCTCCGAAGGAAGTTTCCATGAGTTTCCATCAAAGAAACCACACCCGCCACCAGGCCTGCTCCACCATCTGTGTTATCTCAAACCAAGGGTCCCTGTGCAAATATTCTTTGTGAAATCTTAGACAAGAAACACCTTGTAATAAAATAAGACACATGTTTTCATAGGCTATGTCCCCTAAGATTTGCAAAATTATTAACTCTAAATAGCTTCATTTGTACTATTTATGAGTAATTTTGAAGTTGATGTCATTTGAAAATATTTCCTGACTTTGTTGCATAAAGTAATTGCTCCATTTAGAAAATAAAATTGCCTGTAGAATCAATTAATAGAATGTAAGTGATTGTATGATTTAAAGATATAAGAATTGTATTTTGCATGTGAGAAGAAATCTCTGAACTTTATCATTTGCTCTTGGAATAAAGTGGATTAAAATGATGGTCCTCTGACGTGCCGAGGGAGGCCACCGACCCCACGGCCCGACTCTGCAGATGGCGGTTGAGTGCTGCCCAGAGCCGCCAGGCTCCGCGTGGGCTCCAGGCGGGGACCCACCTGTGCTCATCACGGGGCGCATGAGCCACAGGCATGGAGCGGCTCAGGGTGGACTGTGCGGTGCTGGCAGAGCCTGTGAACCGGGGCAGGGTGAACACACTGCTGGGCACCAGGGCTCTGGCCGGGAAGATGTCAGTGCCCCAGGGGACACGTGTCCTGGAGGAGGCGTGGGTTCCAGAGGTCAGGGCTGCAGATGGCTGGTTACAACCGGCCCCATGCAATCACCAGCCTCAGGGAGCTTCAGGTGGGCAGAGTTTGACAGCTGGCATTCCCGGGGCAGGTGTCGCCCAGACGGAGAGCTGGGTGCAGGCGACCTGGCAGGTGTGCGGGCCAGGCGGACACCTCGCCCTCAGGCCGGGGTCCAGGGAAGGGCCCCGAGCACTGGTTGCCGGTGCAGACTGATGGTGGCGGTGCTTCAGCTCCAGGCCCGTTTGTCCAGGCAGAGAACCCAGCCTGGGAAACAAATTAGTCCTTGTCCCCAGAATGAGAGCAAGAAATGTGTGCTCGGCTGGGGACGTGACGGCAGCCCATTCATCCACCCTGCAGAGCAGCAAAGCAGGGCTGCAGGGACCTGAAACCCACTGCCCAGGACACGCGGCGGCTGCACGTGGCCTGTTGGGTAAGGGTCGGCTGGCGAGGAGACCCTGCCTGTGGGGCAGACTCGGGAGGGAGCTCACCGCCGGGCCCTCGCAGCCCTCCCGGTTCTGGATGTCAAGGAGGCATGTAGCGCCCAGCCTGAATCTCAGGTTTCGCACCACGGGGGTACTTAGGGGGGTCTCAGATGTGGGGCGAGAGGGGAGCGGAGGGCAGGCGGCCTCACAAAGCCAGCATCGCTGCCCGCACTCTGCAACTCTGACCTCGCCTTCGGTCTTGGTGCTTGGGCTCCGGGTTGTGGCCAAGCCTGCCTGGCTCCTGGTTCCAGGCACTTTCCGGAAAAGAATTCTGCTCCCGAACCTCCCTCCTCATGAACAGGTTCCCGGGTTTCCTGGGTCCCCCCAAGCGCCTGCAGCATCCAGAGGTGTGGGCTGCAGAGTCCGCGCCCTCCTCGATTCGGGGAGGTCTGCGCAGGGACCGCTCGAGCTCTCGGTGGTGCCGTGTTCGTGGAGCAATGCTTGACAGAGACCTGCGCCATGGCATAAGGTTGGTGGGGGGAGCAGGGGACGGGGACAGGAGTCTGGAGGAAACGGATGCAGGCCCCAGGGGCTCTGAAGCACAGGGCTGTGCTCATCCTGCCCGGCCCCAGCTCAGACGGCCCCAGACTCAGGCCTGCAGGTGGGAGCTCCAGGGGCGGCCGGGCTCCCTGGCCTCAGGGTGGGCTCTATGTGGGGCCCTGAAGGCGTGGGAGTTGGGGACCTCGGCACACTTCTGTGGTGTCTATGGCCCTAGGTAGCTCACCCATCCCTGATGCATCCCCTCCCAAGCCGACAGCCAGCTCGGCTCCCTGGGCACTGGGCGCTTCCCACGTGTGTGGTCGTGGTGAGGTTGGACCTTTCCCAGAGCTCTTCCCTTGCAAAGCGGTGGAGACAAGATCAGAGACATAATACAAACGCACACATAGGTGTTCGCTGACACCAGTTTCTGATCCTCCAGTCGCAGAGGTGGGCGGTGGCAGCCTGGCCTCACCGCGAGTGTTCCGAGCCCTGTCTGGTCTGGCCGCATTGCTGTGGAGCATCCGTTCTCTCCCCCCATCCTCTGGCCAGCAGTGGCTGGGGCTGGGGCTGCAGGGCTGTGGCACCCCCAGACGTGGGTCTTCCGTGCTGCCTCTCAGCTCTGCGGTGAGCTGCTCTCCAAGTCTCCTGCCGGCCCTGGGCCCTGGGAGCACTGGGCCCAGTCTCTGGTCCTGCCACCTTCTGGACGCCCCTTGCTCCCCCGGCTGTGCGGTTCTGCTACGCCAGCTGTGTGGTTCCACTGTGCGGCTCTTCTCCGGCTGCTCTGGTGGCAGCAGGTGCCAACCGTCACCCTCCACTAGTGAAGTAGCTCCACCCTGCAGGGACGCCCGCAGCCCACTCCAAAAGGCAGGAGCTTCCTGGGCTCCACCTGCCTCGTAGGAGCCCTCGTGGCAGACTTTGCTCACGTGGCAAAGAAGCCAGATACTGCTTGGAACCAAATAATGATTTGATGGCAGGAGGGATTAAAAATAAAGACTTAGTTGGCTCAACGTTTGGATATTAAAAATAAATAAGATTTATACACATCACTAGATACTTATAATTAAAGTTTTACCATCTTTTCCATTTATATTAGCTTAATCTAAATAACAACCCTCTACAATATCACCAGTGCTATGCCATTTTATGGAGAAGAATGTATCCTCAAATATATAAAATCCTTATAAGTAGGTAAAGTCTTGGTGGTCAAAGATGAAAACGTCACTTCTGACCAGAGGAAACATTTCCCAGAAATTCGCCCACATTGGATTTGAAATCTCGGTGTGGCTTACTGACTCAAACACAGAAATCACTCTATGTTTACATAATTCCGTTTCTCATTTCCCCCAAGCTAAGACTCATTGAATTATCCAGTTTCCAAATCACTTGTATTGACAGCTTGATGTATGAAGAAATAAATAATATTTCTAGGGAGAAAATTAATTCTGAAAATAATTGAACATGATTAGCTCCTGGTTGAATACAAAAGAGGTCTCGTTTCTGCAGAATGCCACCCTGAGGGTCCGACGTCAGGGTCCAGAAATGAAGAAGACGAATTCTAATTATATGAATAAAGAAAAATTCTTTTCACACTTGCTCTTGCTGGTCTGCAAGAGATTATGACCATGTCAAATTTCCTTTCTTTCTTATCACTGACAACTCTAATAGAAGCAAGAAGAGAAAGATGGTCCTTGAGTTTACCAACACTCAAAACATAAAGCACACTCCAGTCTCCGTAACGCGGTGACCGGCACAGAGAGGAACAGAGGAGGTGGTTGGACGCGTCCGCGTGCGAGAGCAGAAATTCTGCTTTCAGAACATTTTTTCTGGCAGCTCGGGGACTTGTGATGTGCTTCAGAGTAACTCGCAACAATTACTGTTACATCAGAAAAGAAAATTCAGCTACATTCTCAGGGTGAGGAAGGCAACACCGTTAGAGATGCTAAAGGCATGTCTGTTTGGACGGTGCGTGCGTCCTGTGCTGGAAGCTTCTGTGCACAGTCACCACCCTGTGGGGGAACGTGCGCCCAGGAGGAAGGAGCAGAACAGGCAGAGGCCGCGGCGCGCTCCAGACAGCTGAGGCCAGCTTGGTGATGACCCAGTTCCTTCGCTCTTCTCCCTTTTCCTCACGTCCCTTCCACCACACCCTCGTGGTCCTGGGACGCACGCTGTCTTAGGCGGTTCTGGCTGCTGTGACTCAGCCACTCCACGCCAAGTGGCTCAGACAACAGACAACAGACATTGTCACAGTGTTGGACGCTGCACCCTGCGGTCAGTGGTGAGGGCTCACCTCCTGGCTTGCGGACGGCTGCCTTCTCGACGTGAGTTCACACGGCCTGTCCTCAGTGCACGCACGATCTTGGTGCACGCATGCACGGAACCCTACTTACCTCCTAAATGCCCTGTCCCCAAATGCAGTCACACTTGGCATTAGGGTCTCAACATACAAATTTGGGGAGGGACACAGTTCAGTCTATCACAGTGACAGATTTTATTAGACTATGCAGCCCTTTCTTGTAGCCCTTTTTTGATTATTTTTATACTATTATAACAACCTGTGAAGCCATCACTTAAAACAAAAATTAGGATCTTGACGAAAAGTACCTGCCTCTAAGCTAGAGGGGCCCCACCCACCATTGCATCCCCACCACCCAGAGTCAACCTGATCCTCAATCCAAGTCCATCATTCTTTGGTTTTCCTGTTTACATATTGTATGTACTTTTCCTGAAATTATATGCTTTATTTTCATTATTGTTAATTTTACAAAAATGGCGTGTCCCTGCATGTCACCTCTGTGGGGCTTAATCGTTCACTTAATATGATGTTACTACCGTTAAGCCACGTTGAGTGTTTCATGCATTTATTCATCGTGGTTGCGTGAGACGTTTCACTCAGCGCCCACACCACAGTTTATTCTTTCGTTTTCTACTGATGGGCATTTGGCGTATTTCCAGGGCTTCGCGATGGTAAACAGTGCTGCTGGGAACTAACGTCTGTCTCTGCTTGTTTATATGCAAGAATTCCCTTTGGGCATTTGTCCGGGAGTGGGATGTCTGTGGTAGAACACATGAATATCTGACTTTAGGAGCAGATGTCAAACTGTTTTCCAAAGTGATTACACTAATTAATGCCCCACCAGCAATGGGCAGGAATCCCACGATGCGTCCCCTCTCCAACACCTGGCCTTGAGCGTCGTTTCATGTGTTCGTCAGCCAGGGGGCCCTTTCCCTTCCAAGAGCGGGGGCCCTAAAGCGGCAACAGTCCCTCCCACTCTCTGGAGGCAAAACAGCTCGAATGGCCATCAGGACTCTCTGGAGGACACAACAGTCCGAGCAGACAGGATTTTAATGTGGTTTTCAGCAGTGCACAAAATGAAATTTGCTTAGAATTTTTGGAGCAAGCCTTCGTTAGGGTCCAGCATTCAAAAATGGACAAAATAGCCCCTGTTCCTTGGGGAATGACAACATAGTTGAAATTCCCACCATGTGTGTAAGCACCCAAGTTGTTCACAGGACTTAATAAAAAATCTGTAAGCATTTCCCGTGCGACCCGCGGAAAGGCAGTGTAGACGCAGGCTCCAGTTCTACCACTCTGCGTCCTGAGCAGGGCTGTGGGCATCCCCAGCCTCAGTTTCCCCTCATTACCAGGCAGTGTCTGCCTACAGGGCTGCTGGGAGAGGCAAGGTGGGCACCGAGGGCAAGGTGCTCTGTGAACCGGCGCCGGCACGAGGTGCTGCCTTGCCGTCCGCTGGACCAGGGCGGTTGCAGGACACGGCGAATCAGGGGCTTGTTCAGCACCACAGAAGCACACGGAGTACACACGGAGTGAACACGCGCTGGCGAATTTGCTGCTACCTTGCTCTGAAAAAGCCCGACCCCTCCCACGGGCGCCCGGAGCACTGGGGGAGGACAGAGGCCCCCCATGGGTTCGGGCTCCCACGAAATGCTGTTCATCCCGCTGCGCCTGTCCGATCTCCGGCACGGTGAGAGCACCCCGTCTTCAAGGGCTCCATGGGGCCTTAGCTCTTTTTCTCTGGAGCATAAATCTTACTTCTCTCCTCGTGACTGGCAGCACAAAGCAGACTCATAATAGCCGTAAGTATAAAATTAGTTTTGATCTATTCATTTATCACAAAACTTTTGATTTAGATTTGTTGCTTTGCGACTCTTTATGTGTTTCATTTACAGCGTTACATAAACCGCTTCATAGTTTAGCACCTCAAGGTCAATGTACAGGTAATTCAACATCATAACGAAATAACATATTGATTAATGCAAGCAAAACGATCTTTCTCGGGACCGGTTCCTATTTCATCTTGTACGGATGGCCAATATGCACAGAATTACCTGTCAGACGGGAAGGGAAGGGGTTTTGGCGGAGCCACTGGGGGAGCATATTAACAAATGGATCTTTGATCACAAATTTCCCAGCCATTAGTCCCAAGAGATCAAGAGGAGTGGTGGATACACAAAAGTTCTTCAGCAATCCTTGGGGACACTCGAAGTGTGAAGAACCCGGGGGCTTCCATCAGCACGGAGGCCTATTGCTTTACCCTTTTGTTCTCAACACCAGGGCAAGTGGGTGCGATAAGATGGACCACTCTAAGAACCAAGATGGAAGCTCTGAGAAAACTCTACCAGGCCGCGTGTGGGGTGACTGAGACTGAGAGTCACAACCTTGTTGCTTCTGTGAGAAGACAAAAGCAGGCAGGACGAGGGCTTTGTGTTCTCTCCTCTGACGCCTGGAGCCAGGGTCCCTTCTCATCCCCACCCTGCATCTCTCTAAGTCCCTGATGGGTCCCTGAGTAGCAGCACATGGGGCCAGGAGGAACCCAGATGTTACAGGAGAAACAGCCCCAGCACACGGCAGCAGCCGCCACCCACCGCACCGCCAGCACGCACGGCACTGCCAACACGCGGGGTACCGCCAGCACGCAGGGCACCGCCAACACGCGGGGTACCGCCAGCACGCATGGCACCGCCAGCACGCAGGGCACCGCCAGCACGCAGGGCACCGCCTCACTGTGAGGGTGCTGGAGACAGGTCCACACTTTCTGTGCTGCTTAAACAGAATTTGCTGAAAAGATTTGCAATTCGATATGCTTCCCTAGAACTTGTCCGTGAGACTGGATTATATTTTTGTGCAAAGCCAGGATGCACATGACCGCTGGGGCGGCCGGGCCCCTGGAGAGCAGAGGACGTCGCTGCTGTAAACCTCCCGGATGAAACAGCCCAACAGGCGCAGTGCGTGCTCCCACCACACGCTTCACCAGAATTCAACCCCGCTGTGCCTGCCTTGGGTCTAACAAGAGAAAACAGAATGTCTGTGTCACTTTGCTTTTCCTACAGAGGCAGAGAGGCCACAGCTTTATATACTGAGGCTGAGAAGCCGCTTCGGGGGTACAAGGGACACCCCTGGACACCCAAATCTAAAGCCGTCCCAAGAGTACAGATTCCACCAGGGTTTTGAGTGCAGGAGGGTCCTGCCCTTGTGTGCAAAGTCCTTGCTGCTGAGAGGAGGAGGAGGGATGTCTCCCACCCCCACACCTCTGCCAACAGCTGCCGCCAGCTGTGGGTCTCTGGGTCCCAGAGCGGCAGGAAGGGCTGGAAGGGTTCCGGGAGAAGCGCGGCCACCGACAGCAGGAGCGCAGAGGCCTCGAAGGGGTGAGTCAGTTCATCTCAGCCCTTCGACGCTTCAGGCAAGGATGCCACATTAGGATTCTTTCGGAAATACGAGTTTCTAAGAGGGGGGAACTCTGCTGTGTATGAACCGGAATCTGAGGGACAGAAGCGTCAGGGGGCCGCCCTGGTGGTGCCCTGGGGTCTAATTATTGGTGACCGAGCTTGTGCACATGGAAACTCGGTGGCTGGCCGGGCAGGGGGCAGAGCAACAGATGACACCCCTGGCTGAGCTCGCCACCGAGCGCCAGGGCTGAGCCCACGCCACCTGCGCGAGAAACTCTGAGGGGGTCCCGGGCATCAGTGTTTTGTGAGGTTCCCCAGGCTGTTGTATGCAACAAGACTGGGGCACACGGGTCCAGAGCAGACTCTCGTTTCAAGCCGCCAGCAACTGAGTGAATCTACCTAAGTCAGGCCGGGCAGGTGTCCTGGGAGGAAGAAGCAGACGCAACGCGGAACTTGCTGAGTGCCCGCATGGACCGCATGGACACGTCCGCCCTTCCCACCTCATCTGCCAGGACACAGTCTCCTCCCCACCCGTCCCCGCTCCTTTCCCGGGTGTGGGCGCACAGCCACATCCAGAGCGATGCAGAATGGACCGGGTGACGGGAAACAAGACCCCAGGGAGGCGTCCTTTGTCCTCATTGGCTCCGACCTCCGACTTCTGCCTTCTGGTCCGGGGCCGGAGGCAGGGAAGGCCCTGCTCGTGCTCTGGGGGGGAGGATGCGTAGCATATTCCAGCAACAGGGCAGGCAGTATTTTTTTTTAACTGATCAGTATTGATGGTTAACCTCAAAACCAGCTGGCAACTTTGCCTTCCAGGTGAGTTTTCAATTAGTATGTCATCAGTGGCTACAGCTCTTAATTTCTTGAGCATCTGACCTGGCCTGGGTGTTTGGCAAGGCCTGGGTCAGGAGAGCATGCTGGTTACTCGTGTCCTGAGAAATGAAGCCCCCGTGCAGGTCAGCAGAACCAGCACCTCAGCAGCTGCCGTTTGGAAACGCCATCTGCACACACAAAGGCCACACAGGCCTGCGCGTTTCGAGAGAAATCTTCATTAAACATCAGGTGGCTTTTAACTTTTTAAACGGGGAAGCCAGTCGCTCCTCATGGAGAACTCCGCCATGAGCGTGTTCCTGCTGCGGTTTCTGTGGCCACAGCAGAGAGGGCTGTGACCACGGGGGGTGGGGAAGCCGGGTCCTGACCCAATTTGGCCGCCAGTTTGCTCCGGGACCGTGCTCGAGGTCTTGGTCTTGACCCGTTTCCCCACCCACAGCAAAACAGTGGACAAGCCAGTCTCTAAGTTTTCAGAACTGAAGTGCTGGATCTTTCCCTGTAACCTGGCCAGGAAAGACCGCTGTGCCTGCCGTCTGGATGGAACGTGAGAGCAGGGCAGGCACCTTAGCAGCCGCCGTCCAAGAAACAAGGGGAGCGGGAAGCGTCTTCTTTGCCTCTTGCATAATCTGCTGCTGAGAAACACGTAAACCGTGTTGCAATGACGCAGGTGAAGGAGGCGTTTGCTTCTCCAGAAACCTGTGACGGACGACTGGGCTGAGCCCGCGGAGCTTCCTGGCCGTCACCTGTTGGCGTCTCCCTCCGCCTCAGTCCCGTCACCTTCCCTCCCGTTGAGATGGCGAGATGCGCATCTGTCCCGCCATCCGAACGCAGAACCCTCCTCGCATCCTCCCAGACTGTCCTGGTATTTACCGGCGCCTTCTACCTCCTTGTGATCAAAGTCTCTCTTTCCACTCACTCCTCCTCGGCACAGAAACAAGTCCCTTTCCCACCTGTGCAAGAACAAACACAGAAAGTAAACAAACAAGCCACGAAAAACAAATCCCCCACCCTCTGCTCCCAGCACTGCCCACGTGGAGTTGCTCAGGCCACCTCTGGCATCAGACTCTGCCATGGCGCCCGTGTGGGCTGCAGGGATGACCGGGTGTCCCACAGCAGAGAGCGAGCCCCAGCACTCACGATTTTGCATCCCCTGTGCTTCAGGAAGTGTCAGGCAGTAGCTGGGACCCCAGGAGTAATCTACTAGCTCATTAGGTGACATATATCAGAGTGCAAGTTCCAAAATAACTGATGGAATTATTGAAACCCCCAGAGAGCCGTACAATAACCTTGCCAACAATTCCTTTGTGGATACGATAATTATACTCTGATTTTAGTACCTCACGATTTAGTCACAGAATATGTGTTCTTAAGGTGACAAGTGGAAGTAAATGATTAAGGCTATTGTCACCATCATGTTGAGTTTCTAGGTTTTGTAGACCTAAAATATGGCCTTTAAAACATTCTTTCTTCAGAATTGGTGTTACTTAACCAGATCTTTAGCAAAACTCTATTAAAGGTTAATGACAGAGCAGCTTAGCCAACTTCACTCTTGCACAGATAACAATGACAAAATCTGGACTAAAAATGTGCCCTTAAAAAAAAAATCTCTGTGCAGGCCGTGGAGAAAGACCCACAGCAAGGAGAACCCGGAGGGAATGTGTGCCTGAAAACCACACACCGTGGCTGAGGTTTGTGGACGATTGTGTTTTAACTGAGGACGCCGTACAGTTTGCACAGCTGGGTGGTAGAACGACAGCTCATGACGGCAAGACAGTGCTGAGGACAGATGCAGGACTGGCCTTCCACGTGCAGCCAGAAACAAATGGGGAAACCGAGGCAGGGAGGGAGCCACAGTCGGTGTGAGTCTCCGGACTGTGTGTGAGCTCTGGAAATCCTGGCTGGCCATCACACTGATGTGCAGGGCGGGTGGGGACGGTGGGAAAACAGGACTGAAAACTGCAATAGTGGAGTTTTCAGCTGCCTCCCCCCACAGAGGACACAGACCGTGGTTAATTCCAGGCAAGGTCATTGTCTTTGCAAACAAAAATCACTCCTCAAAGCGAAGGCCAGGAGCTCTACAGCACAGCATTGATAATGACCAGTATCCAATTACGATAATATCTATAAAGAGGAAAATGTGACCCAAATGCAGGAAAGAAGGAAGAACAGTTGACAAAAAGTAACTTTGAGATGACACAGATGTTGTAATTAGCAGATGATGACTTTAAGTAGCTATTGTAAACATTTTCGAGGACTTAAAAGAAAATATAGACACAATATATAAACAGAGGGGACTCTCAGCAGAGACATATACAATGAAAAAAAGAGAATCAAGTTGAGATTTGAGAGCTGGACAAGTATAAAAAATTAAGTAAAAAGCTAACTAGGAGGGTTAACAAATTAGAGGCAAAAGTAAAGACAGTCAGCAGACTTGAACACAGATAATAGAAATGATCCAATCTGAAGAATAAAAAAGAAAACAAAGATTAAAAAGATAAAACAGAGCCTTAAAGAACTGTATGAAAATATCAGAAAGTACAGCAGATGGGTCCGTGTCCTGCATCTGTGAATGGGACCTTGCGTGAAATTAGGGTCAGACGTGCAGATGCAATTAGGCGAAGGGCCCTGAGATGAGGTCATCCTAGACTCAGGGTGGACCCCAAGTCCTCACAGGAGGAAGGGAGAGGGAGGTTCCAGACTCGGACAGCCGTGCGAAGATGGCGGCTAAGATTTCAGTGATGCTCCCACCAGCCCAGCACGCCAAGGATGCTGAACCACGAGGGCCCGGAAGAGGGCCCGGCACAGGTTCCCCTGCAGCTCTCAGGAGGAGCCAAAGCTGCCAACACCTTAAGTGTGAACATCTGACTCCCAAAACTGGGAAAAAAGAATTGCTGTGCTGTCAGGTGTGCAGCACGTTGTCATGGCAGCCACAGGAGACACATGCAGCTACCACCATCGTCCTTGGGGTAGAGGCTTCGGCCTGTAGGCTCCCTTCTGGGACAGCCCCGGGCTGCAGTCCCCACCACAGGGCAGCAGGGCTCTCGGTGCTTGGTCCCTCGCCATGTCCTAAACACTGCCCACGTCTTTGTAAAGATGAGGAGGAGTGCCACTGCCTTGAATAAACTGAAAACACAGGGACAGGCCAGCCACCGTGCCCCTGTGCCACAGCCCACCATGCTGCGACCAGTGTGGCTGCCCAGAGAAGATGCCGGTGGAACAGATTTTGCAGAGATCACCGTGGAGACTGCTGCATCCGGAGCCTGGACATCCTGCCCTGGTGCTAGTCCAGGCTCTGTGATGGCCTTGCAGGGTCCTGTGGTCCCCCACCCTGAAGCCGCCCACACACGCCGACCCAGGCAGCTCCTGCCAGAATCACTGTTGTGGAAAGCGCTTCTAGAAACAGATGGCCGGGAAGTGCTGACCAAGCACAGCTGTCTTCCTCGCCTGAGCTCCTCCCAGAGAGACGGGCGCAGAGAGCCGCTGGAGGCGGGAAGCTCTGTGTCATGTTACCTGGAGGGTCAGGAGAATCAACCTGGGGTGCTATGAGACACTGCAGCCATGCGGACTTTGTCCCCAGCCCCACGTTGATGGCACATTGTGAGTAAGACCCAGGCTTGGCCCGTGAGTCTGAGACCAGGACAAGTTTTAGGTGAGAGCCTTGATTCTTTGCATTTAGAAGGAATGAAAGCGATGTCAGTGTGTACAGGAAGGGGATGGAGAAACACCTTATAGAAGTCAGTGAGCAGAGACAACGCCCTCACAAGCGTTTGCAGATAACATTTCTCGCACGGTCTTATTTAGCAGGAAAGACCCCCTGCCTGTTAAGAAGGAGGAGAGCAGCTGAACTTTGATCCCCACTGTTGGCAGGGTGGCTAAGTTCAGGAATAGAATTGCCAAAATTGTAAAACCGTTGGCTTCGATCATCCGCTTGCCCTTTTCCTTACGTAACAGAGACACTGTCCCCAAGCGGGGCTGCCATTGCAGGGGTGTGGGAGGCGGGGGAGATGTTTAATCTGCCTTTTCCTTTCTCTCGTCCAACCGAAGTACTAAATATAAGACACTCAGGCACATTGTTCAAGCACAAAATACCCCCCGCATCCACCCATCCTCTTCGCCAAACGCCATCAATTTCACTAAAATAAAAGAAATTAAGATGAAAGAGGATCGCATGCGTCACCCGTTACTCCAGCCCTGCGTGTCTGCCGACTGCCACAGGAGCTGGCGACCTGGTTGCTCGGCGGCCGATGACCTGACCTCACGTCCCTCACCCGTACACGCGCCCACCCGACACACTGCTCAGGTAGCTCCCCGACCACGGCTGTGAATGGGCCCAGGTGAGCTGAAGAACCCGGATCTACTGGCGCTGTGGGCGCCGCTCCAATTTCCACGCAGGCAGAGGAATCGTATGTGCGCTTCATACTCGTCATGACACTGTCCCTGCGCAGCCCAATAGACGTGTACACGCACACACACACACACAGACACGCACACACACAGACACACACGCACACACACAGATATCACACAATATTCCATGGAAATACACAAGGAAGACGTATCGTCTCACTACAATTTGGCTTCAGACATTGGTGGACGTTATCCGTGGGGACATCACCAGCTCCACCTTGAACCCTCGGCAGGTCCCACGAGGGATCTGACCTTCCTGGGGTTTTTTCCTCCAGCTGAAGGCCTATCGTGCAACAAGGGTAGTGAGAAGAGGAAGCATTTAATGCGTCTCTTGTTTTAATTTTTAGGGCCACGCTGAGGCCTGCCTGTTAAGTACACGACGGGCCCGAGATTTAGTGTCCCTGCCCCGTGTGTGCCAAGCGAGCCGTCGCCTGCATCCGAGCACGGGTCTTTTCTGACCGTGTTTGATGAGCCGCTCTGGGCAACGCGGCTCGGTGCTGGAATCCATCCTTTGTCTTTTTGCAGCGTAATTGACTTCGTAACAGCTATTGACGTTCCAAGAATTCATCTGCGTCTAGATGACAGAAATCTTTGCCCTTCTGGGTAAGCACTGAAGAGACCGATCAGCTTTGTGAGACGCTGAGAGCGAGGCCACATTTATCACATGCCATTTCTGAGGACCTGAACTTCAACATCGCCGACTTCTCCTGGACATGACACGTGGCATGTTGGGACTTTTTTTTTTTTCCTCAAGGAGCTTTTGATTCTGATTTTTTTAAATTTCCTGCAAATTTCTCTCTGTGTGATTCTGGAAGTTTCTCCCAAATTGGCAAAGCTTTGGAAGATAGCCACGGCTTATTGCCTCGAGGTCTGAGTGAGCAGCTGTCTGAGGATCACGCCGGACGACAGGGTGACCAGGGGGCCTTGTCCTCAAGGCCGGCTGTGCAGGGACGTGGAGACGCTTCGCTGGCCTGGCACACACCAGTGAGTGGCACAGAGCTGGCACCAGAGAGCAGGTGGTTGGCTGGTGTTTGTTTTTTAAACGTGTCCAGAATGAATTGATTTGTGTACGGTTGGCGGCTGGCGCCGAATCCTGCCTACGTGCCGTCAGACGAGCATTGAGAAATGACTCCCCACTGTGTCCCCGATACAGAAGGCAAATATTTGTGTATTCGATGGATAATGCGGCTCATGATCTTCTATCAAACCGCATATCCCAGTCCCATCTGGAAAGTTCAAAGGAAAACTGTTTCCCAATTACACGTTCTGCTGATTGTTCGGTGTTCTCATTGTTCTGTAGATGGGACTTCTGTGACAAGCGTCAGCTTGTTTACAAATGTTTTTAATTAAAGCTGGAGAAGCTGGGAATCAGGTCTTGGGACAAACAGCTTGCCACTTAAAAGGCTATTCTTCAAGCCTGCGACAGGACACATGGTTTTGGCAAATCCTGCCCTGGAGGGAGTGGGGAGAGGCAGGGAGGAGGAGCAGAGAGAGAGGAGGGAGAACAGCGGGGCAGCGCCGGGGCCTGGGGAGAGGGGAGCGTGTCTCCTGCGGGGCGGGGGCTGCTCCGCGATGCCCGCCCCGCGCGTGACACACGTCCCTGTGATCACGCATGTACCCGTCAGCACACGTTGGCGAGGCTGCAGCTTGTGTTTTCATCCAAATCCGCAGCACAAAACAGTCGGCTCTCGGTGACTCCGAGAGCCGGGGAGGCTGCCTGCGTCTCTGTCTGGTAAACAGCTTGCTCTGGGCCGGCGGTCCAGACCCAGCCTGCGAGGGCGGGAACTCTGGATGTGGAGAAGCTGCAGATGTGTCGCGTGGCACCAGGCCCCGAGCGCAAGGTTTCGACAGAGACGCGGAACTCGCTCTTGGCCCAGCCGGTGCCGAAGACAGGACGACCCCGATGTCTGCCCTGGAATCCCTCCTTCCCCTGCCGGAGCCTCGCCCAGCGGTCCCCGCTGTGTGCCAGCCTGTGAATCCTGCCTGCCTGGCCGTGGGTTCGTTCTCCACTCCCGACAGGAGTGCAGGGGTCGGTGGGTAATTTAATTATCACTCTGTTTGGCCACGGATGCAGCTAATGTTTGCACGGAAGGGTCTTCCAGGTAGACTGAGTCGCAGCTTGTGTTTGGCTCCACTCTCTGGCCTTGAAGAGAGAGAAGGACCAGAAATATGTGGGTGGAAGGGAAAAAACAGGCTCCAGTGGAGAGGGAGGCGGAGGAGAGGCGCGTGGACAGGGCGGGCCCTGACAGCGTCCTGAAGTGTCTTCATTAGCGCGTGTCCTGCCCTTGCCTGTGACGCGACACCTCCTGGGTCTCCTGTGGCTCTGCCCGTACCTTGCTGGAGCGCATCATCAGACACACGCTGGAAAAGTGTCCGGAAATCTTGTTCTTGGAGAATGCTGGGAGGACCCCCGCCCTGCGCAGGGGCCTCGCCTTCCCAGGGGCCTTTGCTGCCAGGAACTGTCCTCAGTAGCCCAGTGGGGGCTGAGCACAGACACAGCGCGCCAGTGGGCTTTCTCCATGGCCTGCCTTCTGTGGGTGGGGACCGCACACGCTGGTGACCATGACAAGCGGAGCACGGGCCAGCGGAGCACAGGCTCTCAGCGACAGGGAGCACTTCCCACTCCACACTGCTTCACATCTCAGATCCTTTTGTGCGGTGGGGATACGAGATGCCTATTTTCCGATCTCGGGTATAATTGACACATGCTATATAAATTTCAGGTATTAGAGAAATGCGGGATAAAGTTTACAGAGTATGAACAGTCCTCCCCAAAGTGTCAATGCTTTGGTGCATGTTCTATCCCTGCAACACACACACACATTTTTCAATTCTATATAATGTTCTGCAATTTGTTCTGTATTTAGCCACAAAAGACTGCGTGTAACGGGCCTGCATCTTTCCGGAAGAGTTTGCAAGTGTCTGCAGCTGCGGGAGGTGTGGCGGCTGCTCCCCCGTGGGTGAGGCAGGTGTGGGGCTCTGTGGGGCCGAGCTGTGAGAGGGCCACTCCTGGCCTGGAGGTCATCGTTGTCCAAGGTAAGGAGCTTCCCTGGAAGTAGGAAAGAGGAAAGAGCAGCCCTTCTGGGGAAGAAGGGGGGTGCTGTCGTGGGCCCGGGAGGGTGGCAGGTCCCCACTGGTGGCAGGACCGGGGGGTCCAGGGCGGAGGCACCCTCTCTGTGCCTGAGCAGGCGAGGAGCCCATGGGCGTCTGACCCTAACAGGCGGGGTCCCCACAGGCTGGGCTGGGACAGCCCAGGCACTGGGATCAGCAAGAAGCTGCCGAGGCCCTGGGGACGTGGGAATGCTCAACATACTTGCCGTTGGAGATGATCAGAGAACCGTGTGGGTCTCTGCCCTCTAGGAGCATTTTGGAGACAAAATGTCAATTTGCCACATCCCTGGAGACCCAGCAAGTATGTGCTGGGAAGTCCTGGCTCTGTGTCCCTTGGAGTCATGGAGAATGAATCTGAAACTGTCACAGCCCAAGCATGGGAAGTTGTTTTGAGGAAGGCTGTGCGAGGGTGACTCAGCCAGCCTGGGCCTCAGGACGGGGATTCGAGGGGCTCCTGCAGGCCAAGGGCCCCCAGAGTGGAGGGGGAAGACCAGAGGGACATCCCTGCGGGGCTGTGCCCACGGGGAGGTGAGGCCAACGGGCCCCCCAGGCCAGGAAGTGAATGTGTGTGATCCCAGGCGAACTGGAGCAGCCACCTGGGCCAGGCCGGACACGCGGACGCCGAGAGGACAGAGACACAGGCGGCTCTGGGTTGGAACAGAAGTTCCCCTGCCATTGCAGCACCGCGCAGGTGGGTTCTGGGTTTTGAAGCTCACGGAAGAGTCAGCGTGAAGCACGGTGCCTGCGTCTGAGCTCGCAGCAGACACGGCCAGCGTCCGGCCTGGCAGAGCAGGGCAGGGCGGAAGCTCCTTCCATGCATGTTTCCCACCACGCGTGCTGGGCCAGCCCTTCAGTCGTGGATAGAGACGGATCCCCTGTGGGTACCCTCAAGCCAGCCCACAGGATCCCATCGCTTCCATGGCAACTAGAGCTCTTCAGAGTGGAAAGGCGGAGGCTGGGAGAGGAACATAAGGCAGAGCAGAGCTGTAGTGGCCACTGCGCCGTGGCCTGAATATGCCTGAGCCCCACGGAAAGGCACCCTCGTCCCTCACAGACGCCTGGCCCTGGGAGGCAGCCCAGGGCCCAGGCACGGAACTCCTGCCCTGATCTGATGGCGGGACTGCGGCTGAAGATCCGGGGTCCCACTCATCACCGCTGGACGGTGCACATCAGAATTCTACAAGGGCCGTTACAGACGCTCCCACACTGGGAATCAGTTGGGAGAACGGGGGAAGCAGGGCAGGAAATAGGGAGGCAGGAAGGGTAGTTTGCGGGTGGGCACATTTCCATGTGGAATGGAGACCAGGGAGGGGCAGGAACAGCCAGAGTGTGCCAGCCTGCAGGGGCCGGGCTCTGGGTGCCTCGGGCTTGGGCCGATCACACAAAAGACGCCCACCCAGCAGCCCCAGCGCCTTCCTGGGATGCCCCCTGCAGATGCTCTCAGACCTGTTCCAGCCACCCCTCCTCAGCTGCTCTGATCTTGGGGTCTCTAAGTCCTCGGGGGCAGGAAGGTGAAAGAGCTAAAAGGTCACAACACGCTCTGTTACCTTCCAAAGTGTTCAAAGGAGGCGCTTGAGGTCTTACACCAAAGACCAGGCTCCTGCGGGTGGAAGATGGGGCGTTTGTCATCATGAGAAAGGCACTTTTGTTTCAGAATCAGGAGAAACATTCCTAAAGTTTGTCCTTACCCTAAGGCGTGCTTCACAGTCCTGCTGGATGGGTGGCCTTGTCCTGGGTGCAGAGAGGCCGGCCCGTCCTGTCCTTGGGCAGACGTGTTTTACTCTTACAATGCTGGAGGGAACCCCACCAGTGACATGCGTCAACTGATCCCAGCATGCTGCTGAGGCAGGGGCTGGGCCGGCTTCCTGTTCCAGGTCAGGCAGCCCCTGCAGGCCGATGATCTTGGCCCCAGTGGGGAAGCGTCTGACGGCCTGGTCCTCACAGCAGCACCGAGCCAGGCCGAGGTCGCCACACCTGAGCATCCAGGTCAGGCATCCCTGCCCCCATGAGCGCCAGCCAGGAAGGTTAGGACATTTGCCGTGACCGTAAGAACACCACCGTGTGCGCTGGAAACCGGACCTGTGATTTAGGGGTGTGCTGCCTAGATGCTGAACGAGTCTTCATTGGTGACCTTCCTTCACGTAAACTTTCTTCTCTTGGCTTCTAGAACATTGCATATATCCAATTTTCATTCTCACTTTCTTTTCCAACCAACCAGAGTGGAAACCTTGTATTCATGGGCAGCAGGTGTGGTACCCAGGAGGCTCTGGCCTCGGCAGAGGGGATAGTCAGCCTTGGACTGAAGCCTGCTCTGGCCCCAAATAAGAGCGCATGACAGCAAGACCTGGAAGAATAAAACTGTTTCTACGTAACCTAATGGCACCAGAACAAGACTCAAAACTACCAGCCTGTGTAATATCTTACAGTGTCTACCATCCAAACAAGACTTATGAGGAATGCAAAGAAACAGGAAAATATGACCCATAGTAGGGAATAAATTAATCAACCAAAACTAGCCTACTGCCCATACAGAAAAGAGAATAGATAAAAACATTAAACCGAAGCTGGCTGAAGAAGAAATAGAAACTCCGAACAGACTAGAGCAAGTAAAGCAACTGAATTAGTAACTACAAATTCTCTTCAAAGAAAAGCCTGGGCCTAGATGACCTCACTAAATGAATTTTCTCAAACAATGAAAGAATTATTATCAATTCTTCACAAACTTGTCCAAAATACAGAAAAGAAGGAACCACTTCCCAAATTATTTTATAAGGCCATTATTATCCTGATACCAAATCAAGACAAACATTTGGCAAGAAATGAAAAATACTGGACACTATATTTTATGTATAATGATGTAAAAATCATCAATAAAAGAATATAAAACAAAATCCAAGAGCACACAGGAATGATTACACACTAGACTAGGTGGGACCCACCCCTGGAATTCAAGGTTGGTTTAACATCTGAAAATCAATCTCTGTAATACCCCATATCAAAAGTATAAAGGACAAAATCCACACTATCACTTCAATATTGCACAATAAGCGTTTGACAAAATGTAACACCCAATCATGATAAAAACACTCAAGAGAAGAGGAACAGAAGGGAATTTCCTCAACATAATAAAAGCCATTTACAAACATCACAATTCCTGGTGAGAGACTGAATGCCTTCCCGCCAAGGTCAGCAAATAGACAGGGAAGCCTGGTCTTGCCACTTCTATTCTCGCCTCGTGTTCTGGAGTTTCTAGACGGGGCAATAGTGCAAGAAAACGAAACGAAATCCGTCCATACTGAAAATGAAGCAGTAAAACTAGCTCTGTTTGCAGACAGGATAATGTATATTGAAAATTCCAAGGAACCCACAAACAAAAACTATTAGAACCAGCAGACAAATTTGGCAGCATGGCAGAATATAGGCTCAATATACAAAACTCATTTGTATTTCCAGCCACTAGCAGCAAGTAAGCAAAATTAAATTTAATAAAACAATTTAATTTATGATAGAATAAAAATAATAAAATACAGGAATAAATTTATAAAAAAATACAATACTTATACTCTGAAAACTATAAAATATTGTTGAAATAAATTAAAGATCTAAGTAAATAGAGAATCTTTTGTTCATGGATCAAAAAATTTAAAATTATTAAAATGGCAATATTCTTTAAATTGATCAAAAATGCAATATAATTTCTATCAAAATATCAGCTGGATTTGTTTTTTGGTGGCAACAGGAGTTGAAAAACAGATTTCTACGGTATTTTCCATGGAAACGCAAGAGACCCAGAATAGCCTTCTTAATTATGCCTCCAAAGCATACACAACTAAAGAAAAGCAGACAAATTGGACTTTATCAAAATTAAAACTTCTGTATTGAAGTTTTTCAATAAAAAAATGACATAATTGAAAATGGGCACATAATCTGGATACACAAACGAGACAAATGGCTGAGGAGCCCGCCAAGCCGGGCAACAGTATTAACCATCAGGAAAGCCCCAGTTGAAACCGCAGTGGGGCCCACTCCACACCCACCAGGACGGCTGCCACCGAAACAGCAGGCAGCAACCCGTGCTGGCGAGGATGTGAATATACTTGAAACCACTGAGTTTTACACTTTAGGCTGGTGAACTGTACGGTCTGTGAATTACAGGTCAATAAAACTTTTTAGAAAATGTGGTGACTGAACAACCTATAGACACCACACATAAGGTTTTAAGTGCTCAGCAAAATGCTGTGTATGTTTTGTGAGCTCCTCCGTCCACACTGGGGGTGTGAAATCCTTTGTGGGAAGGAATCGATGAGCTCTGGGTGGCGTCGCCCCGAGGCAGCCGGCAATAGGACAGCAGGCGGGGGGTGTGCACCGGCTCTGTCCTTTTCTTTCTCAGAAAGATCAAACACTAGTGCTGCTGACCTGGGTGGTCCTGTGTGGCCTTTCACGTCTGTTTCCTCTCCTGTTCAGAGTCGCACCCCCTCGCAGGGTCCTGGTCCCCCCTTACTTCTCTCCCTGGTCCTCCTCGGCATTTGCTTTTACTTATCTGATGGCCTCTCGTTCATCACTGGAGGGCGACGTCCCCGAGGACGGAGATTCCGACTCTCTGCCAGGTCCCGAGGGGCTAGAAGGAATCTGGGACGTGCGTGATTTCATGCTCAACGAACATAGGTTGAAATAACAAATACAATTTGAAGACGTAAAATACGCTGGATGATGTTCTGGCATATTCCCACCCTGGTTACCTGTAAGTAGCACGGCAGTTGCTGATTCCCGGGACAACGCTGAGTAGAATGTTCTCAGGGTGTAAGCCAATGCCATTCTTTGAGCTTCAGCCCTTGGACTGCGGGAGGAATTGCTAACCGGCGTTTGAACCACGGAGGGTGAGACGTGTGTTCTGTTCTGGATGGAAACTAATTATCCTCTTGGCCTCCTGTTCGAGGCAGCGTGATGCGTCCCCTTCTACAAATACACTGCTCATGGCTGTTTCCCGGTGAAAACTGCCACGTAGTGAAGACACCAAATTTGCTTGATCGATTTTATTTTATCTAGAAGTAAATATGTAATATAACATTGCCACTTTATTTTTGGGTAAACATTTTTATCTGGATTCTATTTGCACAGACATCCGAGGCTCAGAGCATTTACAACTGTGGACAGACGTGGGTCTCCGACTTCTGGGCGGCTGTCGACAAACAGCCCGCGAGGCAGAGCCCGTCCTCACGCTGGACGTGAACTCGCCACATCATGTGCGTCGTAACGGCGTCCATCTGTTCCTGCATGTCCGGTTTGTGAAGCTCATCTCTCCGCCACACCAGCCAGCGACCTGCTCACGAGGCATTGCAGGGAAAGATGAAAGATGGGACTCGGTCTCCAAAAACCAATGCCCAGAGGCCAGGTGGCCGGAGAATGAATACTTTGTCATATAAAGAAATAACTTTATGGGTAAACTGTGACTATGTTCCAGCAGGTTTGTGTCCAACAGAATCTGAGGAGAAAGTTGACAAATGGAGATCGTGGCTTGATGCCTCTTTCTAGGCGACTGCATACATATGGCTCAGTAAATTACTTTTATAGGCTGACTTTGCGTTCCACCCCTGTCTGCCATGTGCACATGTCTCAGCTGTGGACAAGTGTCCATAAAACCCACTCTCTGCCTCCCGCACCCCTGCCTGGAACCGGGACTGGACGCTCCTTCTCTGTGAAGGGCGCTGTCAAGGTGGGGTCTGAGCTTCCGCAGCAGCGATGGGAAAACGCACCGGGCAGGTAGGGGGGCGGGGCCTGGACACCTGGGAGGCGGCTCCTCTCCGGGAGCACAGCCTCACAGGCAGCCTCGCGCTGGCGCAGGGCCTGGCTGAGCACCCCGTGGCAGGGCGGCCCGGGCCCCACTGGAGCCTGCTGCGGAGAGTTGCGGGACAGGCTTCCCGTGTCCTGCCACGAGCAGGGGCCGGGGCCAGTCGCCCGGCGTTGTCACAGCCAAGGCCCTCCGAGCACAGCACTGGAGGGCCGGGCTGTCATCGCGAGCTGGCCAAGCCACCCAGAGTGCCCATCTGGCGGATGTGAGGGAGCCCGGACCCCACCAATCCTCAGAAAGACCCCCAAGGAGGGGACCTCAGTTTATCCTTCCAGCCAGCTCCTGCTGAGGGTGAAACTGCTGGGGCGGAGGTGTGGACAGCCACCTGGGGAACCCAAGCTGATGGCTGCTCCTGCACCCCCAGAGGCCAAGCTGGGACCCGAGCGAGCGAAGGGAGGAGGCGAGGGAAGTAGGTCACCGGCTGCCCTGGCAGAGGACGGCCACGGCCAAACCTGCACCCAGGCGTAGCTGCGAGCGGCAAGCGTTGTTGTTGCAGTTCACAGCCTCTGAGGTCAGGAGTCCCACAGGCTCAGCCTCCAGCCAGGCTTTCTGCTGCTGTGACATCAACCAGGTGTCCTCAGGGACACTCAATCCTGACAGGCGCCAGAGCAGGATGGCTGCCGCACCTGCTCGGCTGGGCCATGGGCCGGAATGCCCAGAGCGCGGCCGTTTCAGGTAGAAGGACTCTCGTGGGCACCAAGGGACAGGAAGCAGAAGCTCCCGGCCAGGAAACAGCGTCACATCCTCCATGTCCTCTCTGCCACCGACGAGGGTGCCTCCCAACCCTAGGACAGGGAACAGGAGCCACCTCAAGGAGGGCCTCTGGGGACATGTGGCCATATTCACCCGGCCACAGTGCCTCACTGACTGCACTCAGGCGTCCCCTGCGTGCGCTGTGCGGACCCCTCCTTCCCGGGGTCACGGCCTCTGCTCCTGCCTGGGCTCATCCCACGGAGCGCGTCCCCCCGCCGCTCCTCCTGCGTGAGTTGCTGTGTCCCACTCGTGTGCACGGTGGCTTCGATGTGTGAAGGCGTCACTCTGCGCAGACGCTGTCCATGTCCTCCTGTGGCTCTGTCAGTACCGCGGGGCAGAGGGTTCTGTCAGGGCCTCCACTTTACAGGCAAGAGAACTGAGGCTCAAGGACAACAGAGAATGAAGGTCACAGACAGACTACGGGGGCCAGTGCACAAGCAGATCCGACCACCAAGGCTGCCCTCCCTGGGCCATGCGGGGCCGTTGCTGTGAGTGTCTCTGTGTCCGTCCCAGGGTGGGAACAGCTCACAGTCGTTGGGCTGAGAAGGTCTTTGATTCGCTCAAAAGTAACCGCGGATATTCTGTGTTTAAAGCCAGGGCTGGTCACACGCAGTAAAACCCACCCGTGGAGGGATGGCGGTTCCGTGAGTTTGGGCAAATGCACGCGGGTGTGCGGCCCCCACCACGGGCTCCAGCGAAAGATCCTCCGCACCCCACAGCCCCTGCCCTTCACTGCTGGACCCTGCCCCAGCCCCAACCAGCCCCTGCCCTTCGCTGCTGGACCCTGCCCCAGCCCCAACCAGCCCCTCTGCCCGACCGGCGTCCCCACGGTTGTGTCCTGTCCAGAAGGTCTTTCCAACGGCACCGCACGCCGCCACCAGCCTGTTTGCGAGATTTAATCACCTCGTGTCATGCGTGGCCAGCTCTGCCTTTTACTGCAGAACGATATTCCGCATGAGGCTCTGCTCTTCCATTTACCCGCTGGCGACGTTCCGGCTGTTTCCGCGTTTTGGCTGCGGTCAACAAAGCTGCTCTGAGCATTTGCAGACGGGTCTTGTGTGAACATTTCTCTGCATTTCTCCTGGATAAAAATGCAGGAGTGAGACGGATGTGTTACATGAGATGTGCGTGTTTAATACCTTAGCGAGGTGCGGTCTGCTTGCAGCAAAGCCCACCCACTACATTCTGTTTGCGCTTTTAGAGCAGCGCAGCCATCACTACGGTGCGGATCTAGAACACGTTCACCCCAGGGGCCTCCCTCGCACCCGCCTGCGGTGCAACCTCACCCCTGCCCCAGCCCTGGGCGAGCGCTGTCTGCATCCAGCACCTGTGTCTGCTTTCTCCAGACATTTCTCATGAGTAGAATCCTGTGGCGGATGGTCTTTCGCACCCGGCTCCTCTCAGTGCATTGTCGGGGCTCATCCGTGTTGTGTTGTGTGTCAGAAGCTCCTTCCTTGTGCCGCTGAGTGGTGCTCCGGGCTCTGGGTTTTGCATCCCGTAGGCAATGGGCATCTGGATTGCTGCTAGTTCTGCGCTCTCAGGAGCAAAGCTGCTGTGAGCACAAGCTCACGTCTTTACACGGCGTGTGGTCTCATGTTTCCTGGGCAGATCTGGCAGGGGAGTGGCTGGGTTGCCTGGTGAGCCTGTGTTTAACCTGCGCAGCTGCTTTTACCTGAGAACGTGTTAGGTGCGGCTGTAGCCTGCTGGGTTAGGTGGCGGAAGTAAGTGTCCTGAATCTCTCATGTGTCCTGCACTGAGTGTCTCGGGGGGCCAGTCTAGGCCCTGTCCGCGGAGACTGCCGTCCTTCCAGTTCTGTGGAGAGGAGGCCAGCCTCAGCCCCGGGGGCCACTGAGAGGAGCTGAGCAGGAGCAGGACGGCTCTACGGATATCCGGGCATTTCCAGGAAGGCGCTGCACTGCCAGGCCCCTGACAGAGGGGCCCCCGGAGCCAGCACCAGCCCTTGGGGTAAAGGCTGCTTCTGGGCTTGGCAAGGAGCTCAGCTGAGACCCCCGGACCCTCTGCCTCTGCTTCCCTTTGCACATCTGGACCCTGGGTCCACGGGCCACAGAGAACCAAAGCAGGGGAGGGCCTCCTGCTCGAACGCACCCCCGCCCCGCCTGCGAGGGTGGATTCCTGCAAACAAGCTCCATTCGGAAAGGACGAGCGTCCATTGACGTGGTCGGCTTTGCAGAGCCTCGAGGGTCACTCCTGTAAACACCCGCGTCTCTGACCCTTCGATGCGGGATGAGCAGGGGGGCCCTGAGTGGAAGGGTTGGCAGAGGGTCGGCCGTGGGGTCTGTGACGGTCCAGGGGGGTGTCCGTGTCTTTAAGAGCTCAAAGCCTCCGGACCAGACATGCAGCGTAAATGTTTCCGCACCAGGGTCTGGAGGTCGCTTGTCACTATGATGTAACACAAGCCCCGACTGATTCTGGTGGTGCTGACAGGAGCCCACGAAAGAAACTCATAATCAAGTTAACCAAAGAAGTGAATCATGCTTTATGAGAAAATTGCTCTATTTTACTGAAAGACATTAGAGGCGGCATAAATAAGTGGGGAGGATGCCAAGTTCACGGATAATAAAGCCAAACACTGAAAAACCTGAGAACTCTTCCTGCATTGGTCTAATTTTTCAATACGATTCTAATCAAAATCCCAGCAGGGTTTTCATGGAACTTGACAAACTGAATCTAAAATTTATATGTCGAGGCAAAGGGCTGGGGAGAGATAAGAGACTCCTTATCTAGAAGAGGCGAACAGAACAGTGGCCAGCCGCAGAGTATGAATTTCATATCGTAAAGTTACAGCGTTTGACAAGGCGGAGTCGTGCACGGCGGCAGCGGCCAGTGGGGGAAGCGCCCAGGACCGGACCACGCATCCGCGGCACACAGGTGGCACACAGGTGGCACACAGGTGGCTCTGCAGGGGACGGGGAAGCCGACAGACTTTTTCACTCACAGGTCTTGTGGCAACAGATCCCATGCATTAGAAGAAAACTGAAATTGGCTCTTAGTCCTTTTAGAGAACTTATATATTCTGAGTCTAGTTATTATTTTACTCAATGTTATCATTTTAAATCATGAAATTATCACTGCTTTTTATTTATGAAAACACATATGGCAAAGCCCTGGGCAGAAGGGCACAGGCGGAATCCCGGGGCAGGAGGGCGGGGCGCGGTGAGACCTTCCCCAGGGCGGGGCGCAGGGGGCCTCTCAGTTCCAGTCCGTGAGCAAAGTGACGGGTGTGTCGTTGTCAACGGTAGTGCTATTTGTGCCTTGGCTACTTTATGTGTATTGTCCCGACTGTCTGAAATATCTCAAAATAGACGTTTTAAACTCGATCCAGTCTTTTCCTTCGGGGACTGCTTTGGGGCCCCGGCTGCTTTCTCCCGGCAGAGAGGAGGGACAAGGAAGTGAGGAAAAGCTTGGAGCAGATGTGCGGTGCTTGGAAGGTTTCTGTGCCTTCCACTCCGTTAGAGCCTTCTGTGTAAACGCGGCAGAACAAAGTATTTAGAATGATCATCTATGTAGCCACAGCCTTATTTCTCAAATTAGCTAATTCAAAAATTACTTTTGAAAATCATTTAAATAAGACTAAGCCAGCCTCCCGGCGTCAGCAAAGTGCCCCTCACCTCCGTGTCTCCGTAGAGTGTTGGCACCAAGCCCAGTGGCTGTGGTCAGAAGCAGGGAGACAGGTGGGGACAGGGACCTGGCCGAGGTACCCACCGCTGACCACCTCTGTGAGGGAGAACGGGGTGGATAGAGGCTGAGCCGACCTCATGTCTGCTGAGAAATATGGAGAACGTGGGGCCCTGGACAAAGCCAAGAGCCCTAACAGCTGGCTGGACCTGGTGGAAAGTCTAAAATGCATCCCAGCTCTGCAAACATCGCAAAATCCATCTCTGACTTTGCCATGTAGCCCCCACAGACGTCAGGTGCAGGAGGACGCGGGCCCCTTTCTGTGACAGGTGTTCGGGGACCAGACTTGCTCTGCGTGAGCCCCTGGTAGACGCCAGGGCCAGGTAAGGCCCCGGTCCGAAGAGGGGAAGGTGCAGATGAAGGTTACACCTGGGCAGAAGCTCGGAATCAGCCTGAACCTCCACTAAGGCCAAGTACGAGTAGCGCAGAGTGAGCCGAGACGTGTGAGCTTTGCTGCTGCCTCCCGGGAAGAGGCCACCTCCCCTCCCGCCCCACACAGAGCTCAGCTTTTGGGACAGCACCCAAGGACACGGGCGTGAGCAGGCCTGGGGAGCATGCTCTCAGCCCCGGGCAAAGTGCCCTTGACCTACAGCCTCTCCTCCTCCACCCCCGGTTCTATTCTCACTCCCACCATCTCGTTATGGTCCTCGCAGGCACACGCAGGGTCTCGCTTACAAAGAGGTCAACTGTTGTGGTGACAAATGCCCTGCAGCCACGTGAGGGGGTTTGATTTTTCTTACAACGAGAGAACCCACTGGAGGGGCCACGGGACATATTTATACTTCCGCACGGTCCCACTGGCTCCGGGGTGTGGGACAGATTTCCCAGCGGAAAGGCCACCGTGTGACCCGCAGGACGGGATCCCGCCTGCACTGGAACGAGGGGATGTCTCTGGCCCAGAACCGATGGAACTTGGCAGCTGATTAAATTCGGGTAAGGAGGGAGGGGTGGAGCCCGAGGTCTCGTCAAAGTTCGGTCTTGAGTCACCTAATGTCTGGGTGAGCACTTGGGTTAGGGACACAGGGGAGGGGGCTGCATCGGTGAGGGGGGCGGCCGTGGCGGGGGAGGGCCAGGGAAGGGGAGGCAGAATGTCTCAGTCTTGCTGGGTCTAAGGTGCCTGCGGACTGCCAAAGAGCGTCACCCGCTCTACCCGGAGCGAGGTCTGACCGGGACACATTGCCACCAGTGTCCCCAGAAGCGAACGCCCGGGGACTGATGCAGCATGTTGGGCTTGCTGGGCGCCTCGCCCACCTGCCAGCTCGCACTGAGGATTCCCGTGGAGCCAGGTACACAGGGAGCCGTCCCTGCGGGCGGCCCTCCGCTCCCACACGCAGCCCCTCCCGCCGACACCCGCCTCGGGTCCCAACCCTCAGGGACACAGAGACAGCGGTTCTGTCAGTCTCTTGATCCTGAGAAGCATGACTGTGTGTGCATGTGTGTGTGCACGTGTGTGGGTGTGTGTGTACACGTGCACACATACGTATATGCAGCTGTCCCTTGGTGTCCATGGAAGATTGTTCCCGGGACCCTCCACAGACACCAAAATCCACGGACACTCAAGTTCCTGGTGTGAGATGGTGAAGCGTCTGCACGGAACCTGCCCTCGTCGTCCCTGGGTTATCTGTAACACCAACGCGACGCCTGCCCACCACTTCCTTCTCCTGGATTCAACACAGCACTCAGCGGGCAGCAAATTCAAGTTTGGCTTTTTATAAATTTGTGATTTTTCCCCTGATATTTTTGACCTGTGGTTGGTCGGACCCATGGACGCAGAATGCACAGACGTGGAGGCCAAGTGCATTTGCATCAAATAGAGTCCTGTGGCCGTTAGGGAAATTGCATCCTCTCCCCTGCTCCAGTGGGCTGTTAGCTCCACGCACTGCCCCCTGGCCTTCTCCCCAAGCGTGACAGATTCCTGTGGCGCCACTTACTGCAGACCCCAAACTGTAAGAGCCTGTGTTGCATCCATCTTTCCAAAGAGGATCACTAGGTGCTTATTCATCGTCGGCCCAGACAGGCTCCCAGGACGTGATCCTGCACATGCTCCGGAAAGAAGACGAGGCTGTGGCCAGCTGCGATCCACCATCACGAGCCTGTCCCCAAGCGGCTGGTGAGCAGGCCAGTGGCTGCCGGGTGCGGGGCCCTTGGTAATGACCTAGTTAGCAGCTTGATGGAGATATGGACGGCTTGGCTTAGAAGGAGGAGCTCTTGTTGTACGTTTAGCTATTCACTGAATTTACAGGCCTGGAGATACTGGCCTTTCGTAAAATAGTCGTTGTTCTTATTATAGAAACTGTCTATTTTTAACAGCTGCAGAAGACTCCTCAGTGCCAACCAGCTTTTGCAATTCCATTGACTGATTTATGTATGAGGAGGTTTTATTTCTTTAGATGCTTTTTGTGGGAGCTGCAGAAATTCTGCAGAATGTCTGCGGAGCATCCACTGAGCCCGTCTTTAGCATGGACGGCAAGTTGCCATGAGGTGGTGTCTGGGGAGAGGAGCTTGCCCTGAAGGCCACATCAGGCACTGAGGTCTGTAGCTGCCCACCGGCCCGGGTGGGTGTGGCTAAGGCTTCTCCGTCCCCTGGTTGGTCTCTGCTCTCCACTTGCGTGGCCCAGTGGGAGTCTTCAAACCTTTCCCATCATCTGCCTTTGCTCTCCGTATATTGTGACATCAGATTGGGGCCGACCCGGACTCCTGGGTCAGCGGCCCTCTCGGCTGCCTGGTCACGGGCTGATGTGGTCAGCCGCCGCCTGTTTGATTCGTTCCTCAAACGTCCGCGTCCAGATCTCGGGGTCGAGGTACTGTGTAAACACACGGTCGCAGGACTCCAGGTGCACAGTAAGGGAGCAAGAGTTGATTCATTCGCGATGAGTATGTCTGAAACCATAAAGGAAATCCAAACGTGGGCTCCGAGGATGGAGGGGCGGAGATGGCCCCACGGCGCCTCCGGCCTGGGCTGTGCTGCTCAGGTGAAGCATCGGCGCCTTATCTAGTGTGAGCAGGGCCGGAGCCGGGCAGCCCATTGCAGGGCTGTGAGTCCCGCTGCTCCCTCGCAGGGCCTCACTGGCTGCATCTGCACCTGCCCACCAAGTCCCGCCTGGTCTCTGGACCTCGCAGGCTGAGGGAGTGGAACCCGCCCTGCACCTGAGACCGGGGCCTGGGGCCAGGGCTGTGGGGCGTCTCTTGACCATCAGCGTGTCCCAAAGTGGGAGAAAAAGCATCATGGGTGATGCATGTTCCATTTACGTCCACAAACCTATTTGACGGTGCATTTTGGATAGATGTTGTGTGATGTCATTTCTATAACATTTTTGAAATGTCAAGATTGTAGAACCAGAGACCAGAGCAGCGGTTTACAGTGGTGAAGGCGGGGTAGGGTAGGAGGGGCTGGGCTGGCTAGAAAATGGCAACAGGAGGGGTCCTGTGTTGACGAAACGCTCTCTCGCTGGACTGCACCAGTGTCCACGTCCCAGCTGTGATGCTGGACGGGAGTCTTGCGAGATGTTCCCAGGGGAGGAAGCTGAGCAAGGGGACACAGAAATACCCCTGAGCCATTTCTTATAACTGCATGTCAATCTGCAGTAATCAATTATCTCAAGATAAAAAGCTTATTTAAAAATATATGAATGTGTATAAATAAAAATAAGTACACCTAATGAATACATACACACATATATGCACACATGCACACACACATGCGCACACATACACACACGCACATTCACACACACACTTCCACACATGCACACATACATGCACATGCACATTCGCGTACACACATATGCACGCACATGCACATGTACATTTGCATACACGTACACATGTGCACACATATTCACATACACACTTCCACACACATGCACACACACATGCGCACACATACACACACATTCACACACACACTTCCACACATGCACACATACATGCACATGCACACTCGCGTACACACATATGCACGCACATGCACGTGTACATTTGCATACACGTACACATGTGCACACATGCACACATATTCACATACACACTTCCACACACATGCACGTGTACATTTGCATACATGCACATGCACACACATGCACACACACGTGCACACTTGCACACACGTGCCCGTGAGGGAGGTCAACAAACCTTAAGGCTCCATGGGACGCTGTACTGGGGGCGGCCCCGTAACGGTCCCTGCACTGTCTCTGCCCTACTCCAACCACCCGCTGCGTGAGCCGCACCCCGTCCTTCTCCCCGACGCTCTCTCGACTCCGCTCCTGCCAGGGCTTACCCCCTCCCAGCCTCCTCGGGGCTCTTCCTCTTATCCCACCCCCTGATGCCAGCCTGTGCCGGCGCAGTCCTGGGGCCTCCCTCCCGCCTGAGCTCCCTCCGACCCGTCTCTCAGACGACACCTCCACCTGGGCGTCCCGTCGAGATCACATCCCCAACACACAGACCAAGCCCCGCCCAGCGGCACCGGGTGGTCTTCCCATCCCCTCCTGCCGCTCACTCTGGCTGAAACCCGGAGTCTGAAACGCGTCGTTTCCTCCCACACCCGTGTTTGCTCCATCAGCAAACCAGGCTTGCGCTATCGTCAGAATGTATCCAAAAGCTCTCGTTCTCACCACGGCCGCGGCTGCGCCTTGCTCTCCCCTCCCCCCACAATATATTTCATACACGGGAGCCGGAATAATTTTTTCCAAGTTATTTTACTTCAATGCTCGAAACGCTGGATAGCTCCTCCGTCCCCAAAGTGAAAGCCGAAGGCCCCAGCACCTGTGCAGCCCCGCGTGGTCCGGCCACCTGCCATTCTCCGAGCTGCCGGCTCGGCCTCCCTCGTTGCTCGGACAGCCCAGGCCACGCTGGCCTGCTTTCCTCACGCACCCAGGCGCATTCTGGCTCTGACCTGCGCTCTGCGCACGCGCCTGCCGGGGATGATCTTCCTCTACGGGTTTGCTTGGGTAACTTCGGTCCGACACTCGTCTCTCAGTTGCGGACGTCTCGGTGAGGTCTGCTGGGACGCCCTTAACCTCTCTCCTCTCTCCCCACCCCACCCTTTGTGGGATTTGTCACCTTCTAACATCTTTATAGTCTGCACAGGGAACACGAGCGCGGTTTACTGTTTGTCCTCCCTGGTGGAGCCAAGTGTCCTGGGCTCTGGAGTCTCCACCTGTTCGGTAATGCTGCCCAGAGCATGGAACTCCTTGGCACAAAGCAGATTCTCAATAAATACTTGTTGAATGACTATAGTCCAAAGTGGGTTCCAATCCTATTATAGCTCGGATAATCTCTATTTTTTTAAACTGTCCTGATCTCAGCGTTTTCACCTGGAAATGAAGTCACATACTATACTGTAAAGGAATCATTGTGAGGATTAACCGAAGTCTCATTTGCAGAGTGTGACCCTCCTGCCTGGCACGGAGTAAAAGCAGAAGCAGCCGGCTCACCTGTCCTGTGCCTGCTGCATTCTCCCAGCAAGCTGCGCTCTGTGCAGAAAAGGCAGCCATCACAGCCCTGGCCTGTCTCGTGTCCCACTCGCCACGTGGGGAGGTGCAACCTGTCACCTGCCTCCCACAGCCTGGTGTGTGCCGAACACTTTCCAGCGTGGTCCCATTAACCTAACGACAACACCGCCAGGTCGGTTGTGGTGAGGAAGCACAGAGCTGCGCCTGGTCCAGGTCCCTGACTACTCAGGCCCGTCGGCCCGCAGAGCCTTCACTGCCCACGGTCTTGTGTCCCTCTGACCAGCCGGTGCGTCCACTGCTACCCATGCGAAAGTCACAGATGCCTCTGCGCCGAGCGCACAGGGACGCCACTCCCCCAGTCCTGGTCTCATCGTGCACCGGAGACGAATTCCTAAGAGAAAAATACTGGCACAGTTTTTTGACAATAAGTTAAGCTCTTTGATACTATTTAAAGAATTATTCTTCTGAATTTTTTTCGCAATTGATAGTCTCATGAAGAGGAAATAAGAATTTCTGATCCAAAAAAAACCTATGAAAGATCACACATTTTTTTCACTAAATATATTTTTCATGATTTGTTGTCAGATATTTATTTTTAATTCATAGTTTTATAAATAAAGCTCTTTCAACATCCTGATGAATAAAATACTTTCTCTCTTGAGAATTCCCCTTCCCTTGGATAGATTTCTTTGATCAAAAGCTCAAGACTCGTGTTCCAAATTCTTTTCTGGAAGAGATCATGATCCCTTTATGCCTTCCCCACGCGTTGACGGGGGCCGCCCAGCACCTGGCACTGTTTGGGGTTTTCACCGTGAGATGGGCCCCAGGTTGGCAGCTGTTCCCATCTGAAATGGGTTTATTCTTTGTTGTGCCTGGAGGAAGCCTCATCGTCTTCCAAGGCTGCTCTGCGCCGCTGTCCGTGGGAACGTCCCCTGTTCCCCTGGAGGGAGGTGACCGCTCCCTCCTGCTTCAGCCCCGTCCCAGCCCGCGGGCCGCCCCGACCTTGTAGCAGCAGAGAAGAGAGCCAGCCTCCGCCCTCCCTGGTTTCCAAGTAGAAAAACAGAAAGGTAAAAAGATACATTTTTCAGGTGGTGGTGTTAGGGGTGCGGATGTCAAAGTTTTGTTGTAAACATAACTTATTTTGCTGCTATTAATCACTTGGCAACGTTGAAATTAAACACTAACATTTTCTATCTGAAAACGCAGTGAGCTCTCCTGCTACTTGGCACTCTTTGCAGGGCCTGACCTCCAACGCGCGTGTCTTCCTTGGCAACTTGCACCGAGGTTGTCCGTTTGTGGGACGAGGGACCTCTCGGGAGAAAGCCCATTTGCTGACCTTCAAGCTGCACGGAAGGGTTGTGTGTCTGATGCGGCTTTTGGAGGCGGAAGCGGCAGGGAGGGTCACCCCGGAACCGCGGCCAGCTACCGACGAGAGACGACATGGTAGGCCAGGAGAGGACGACGCTCGTGAGAGCGCTTTTGTTCCCGCCGCCCATCTCCAAGGCCGCCGTCCGCGACTACCCTCAGTCTCCAAGTCTGGCCTTCCTCACTCATGCCACACGTGAAAGACAGCAACATGTCTCTGAATCCGATGTTATTTTCCCTCCGTTTTGCGGATAAGTCCTCGAGGTTATTTAATTAGGTGAAGATCGCAAAGATTGCAAAGATAAGGCTGGAAAACGCTTCTGCTTCTCTGCATGATGCTCTCCGAGCAGTCTCGCCCCTGCAGGGACAGTGTAGCTGGCCTCAGAGCTGCCGTCTCTTTGGCACCACTGGCTTGTTAATACACCGCGAGCGTGCGCCGGCCAAAGCATTCTAAGACAGAATCTTCTTACCATGCGCTCAAGCTGGCGTCGACCACTCATCACCCCAGGGAGCTCCCTTTGTCCAGGGAGTGACGGTCTCTGTAAAATGCTCCGTGGTGGCCGTAGAGCCCAGGGCACGGAGCGGTCCAGAGTGACTCAGGGCCGTGTATGTCATTGTCATGTGTGTTTCTCGATGCCTGTGTCTCCACTTTTCCGGTTACTGTGTTCTGACTCACATGCAGGATTCCAGAGTCACAGAAACACTCGAGGTCACCAGGAGACAGAGGGACAGCATGGGTGTATGTGCCACCATCCCCAGGGCTGACGGTGGGTCCTATGGGGCTGCCCACCCTCAGGGAGTGTGGCATGACCCTGCCTCAGCGTGGGGGACTCTAGTCTCTGGAACTCTATGGGTCAGTTTCGGTCTGCCCATCACCCTCACCTGGAGACTGGTCAGAAACGCCGCGCTCCAGCCCTGCCCTGGATTCAATGAGCCAGAATTTGCATTTTAGCCACCAGGTAACTTGCACATCCATCAGAGTCTGAGAAGTGCTGGTTTGGGTCTGTGGGTGTAAACTCTCAGTGTTGAACAAAATCACTCAGAAAATCGTGTTTTACCTTCTCACACTTGGTGCCCATTGCAAAGGTTCGTTTTTTGTTGTTCAGGGTGAGGACCTGACATCAGCTGGTTAAGAGTCCTGCGTGCAGCCAGGGCTTAGAACCCAGGGCCAGGCGCCTGAGCTGCACCTGCTCCGTGTCAACACCCCCTTCATCACTACCCAGGTCACAGAGCCGTATCCAAATCAAGAACAGTTTGGACTATCAAACGGTGACTCACAAACACTCTGGAAAAGTCTGCGAGTGAGCTGCACTGGTGGGCACACGCAGGAGAACAAGATTAAATGTGTATTCTGGCATATTTAGGAAACAGGGGCCATTTAATTTCTCGATGCACTGGTGGTAAAATAAAACCAACAAATGTGACTCGTTCCCTCCCTGGCGTTCTGTCTTGCAGTGTGGATAGATTTAGTGTCACAGAGCTTTCAAGCCCTGATAGATTTTACAACTATGATAAAATTTTGACAAGAAATAAATTTTGATTCAGGTTTGGTTTTATTTGGAGGTTATAACTGATAGCATCTTAAAGTGCCTGGAATTATGTTACAGAGACTCTGTGCATCTCCTTGGTTTACGGCTGCGTTCGGCGCTGGGTCTTCTCTGCAGACCTTTCCGTTCCCCCAACTTCTCCTTTGAGTGTAACTGTGACTCACGGCTTTTTCTTCCGTTATAATGTGAGCCTTGTGCTTTCCATGTGCACGCGGTCCCCACGCCGTCAGGCTCTGGGCTCCTTCCGCTCCCTCCTGTCCCACAGTGGACCCAGGCTCACCGTGACCTCTCCCTGACCCCTGTGGGCATGTCCACGTCACCCTGACTCTGATTCTTCTGGGGGGTGGCAGTGACGCCTCCTCTGCTCCCCTGGTCTGTCTGCGCACCTCCCCCTCCCCTCAGCAAGGAGCTAATTGCAGCGGCTTCCCCGCACTGACCCACTCTCCCCGCTCTGCAATCTCCCGAACAGGTGCAGCGGTGCTGAGCCAAGGCCAGGGTTCTTTGCGGTTCCTCTTTAAAAATGTATCTCTCTGTCTTTAAAACACGTCCCACAGGGTGAGTGACCAGAGCGCTGTGCTCCAAGGTTTGCATGAACCATCTGCAGGCACGCCGTCGAGTGACGTAGGGTACTGCTCGTTTGCTTCTGTTTGCACTCAATTTTTATTTTTTCCTCGCCTAATGAAAGATATTTTTGAAAGCAAAAGGTTAACATGACTCGAAAGTCAAAATTACGTATAAAGAAACTGTACACAAAGAGGTGTCCCCCTCCCTAGACCACCAGTCTCTGTCAGCAAACAGTTTCTTTAGTTTGTGCTTAGTTTTCCCCGGGTTTTTTAAAATTTTTTACTTCATTTTACAATATTTAATTGACAAATGAAATTGTATATATTCAAGGAGTACAACGTGATGATTCGGTATACCATCTACTTTGCGTAATGATCACCATGATTAAATTAACTGTATTTCCTTTGTGAGTTAGTAAGTGAAAGTATTTATAACATGTTCTCTGCTCTGTTCAGACAAAAGGGCGCACGCCATACACACTCTTACGGACCTGGCTCTTCCGCGGGAAGTACGTCCTGGAGTCGCTCCAGGGCCCTGAGCTGAGCTTTCCTGGTCCTCTCTGTCTGCACGACGCCTCACCGGACACGCGGAGTCCACCCAGACTGCACGGGGGACCCCCAGGCTGTTTCCAGTATTTTCTGACAAAGAACACCTTAATGGCTAGCCGTGGCTGCACGCGCTTTGCATTCGTACAGGAGTGTCTTTAGGGTAAATTCTTAAAGAAGGACACTGTGTCCAAGAAACATGTGGGTGTGGCTTTGCCGGACGTTGGCGGTGGCCCTGCAGGAGGTCGCGGCAACGTCATCCCATTGTCCCAGCACTGTCGGAGAAGCGTCTTTGCCTCGCGACCCGCTGCAACGCGCAACGGCCCTGTTTCCCCCACGGCCTCGGCACAGGGTACGGCGTCCAGCTTTTCAATTACGTCACCTGAGAAGATGAGGAATGACAATTCCGTGTGATAGTCTGAGTTTCTGTCAATAGGAGTGCAGGTCAGCGCCTGTTCACGTGTGTGAGGGCCACTTGCCCCCCTCGTCTGTCTGTCCATGGGTCTTGCTCAGGCTGCTGTGAGACTCTGGTCTTCGTTTTTCTCAAGAGCTAAGAGTTTAATAGGAAAATTAACCATTTATCTATAATAGATAAGTAAACTAGCAAATACAAAAGCTAAGGTGAATACGCTTTTGAGAAGCATTTTCCCCCAGGCAAAATGTGTTGCTGTCCTTTTTGTTGTTGTTGGAGTTATTATTATGTGGCCAAATTTATCAGTCGTTATTACATCTGCATTTGAAATCATTGTTACAAAGCCTTTCCCTAAGCCCAGAACATAAAAGGAGTAAAAAATATATATATATATATATATTTAAATAAGACTTGTTTTTTACATTTAAATACTCATTTGGATTGCATGTTGCTATATGGTGTAAGGTATGTATACAATCTTATATTTTTCCCCAGTGGCTATTCAACCGTCCCAACACCATCTATAAAGTGTCTTTACTGCCTGGGGAACAGTGGCTCACACCTGTAATTCCAGCACTTTAAGAGGCTGAGATGGGAGGATTGCATGAGGCCAGGACTTTGAGACCATCCTGGGCAACATAGCGAGACCCCGTCTCTTAAAAAAAAAACCAGCTGGGTGTGGGGGAGCACACCTGTAGTCCCAGCTACTCGGGAGGCTGAGGCAGGAGGATCGTTTGAGCCCAGGAATTGGAGGTTGCAGTGAGCTGTGATGGCGCCCTGCACTCCAGCCTGGGTGACAGAGCCAGATCCTGCCTCTAAAAAAAAATAATAATAAAAATAAAATTTAAAAATAAATAGAGTCTTTACTTTCTATGGTGGATAAAGATGCCACATTCTCACATACTAGATTTCCATATGCGGTAGGTTCCATTCCTGCAATTTTTTCCTGTTCCGCTAACCCTTCTCTTCACGAGCCCTGGTGATTTTTGCTATGGAGGTTTCAGGGTCTATTTTAACACTTGGTACAGCTGGTCCTCCTAATTCCTATTTTTTAAGTGTTCCTGAATGTTATGATATGTTTACTTTTTCCATACACACTTTAAAATTAGTTTGTCCAGCTCCGAGGGGAAAAAAAAAAACAAGCAAATAAAATAAACAAACAAAAGCCCTTCTCCAAGCCCGGGAGTCTCCATCTGCCGCGGCCCCCTTTGCGGCTCTCTGGGTGGCTGTGAAACACCCTTCTCTTTCAAGTGTCGCGTATTTCTCCCATCCCAAGAATGTAATTTGTTTTCCTTGCGATTGATAATAGGGCTTTCTTTTCCATTATTTATTTTATGCCATTAAGTTTTCCATTATTGTTTCATACATGAGGATTTTTAGTTTTGTTTCTTAACTTCATATCCTGCTATGTTAGTGAATTATACCATCGAGGTAGTTTCATTATTGATTTTCTTATTTTTTCCAGGAATCCTATTGTATCTTTTGAAAATAGAAATGGTTTTACATCTTCTCTCAATAATCATGTTTCAAATTGTTTTGCTAATTGCATTGGTCGATGCCGTGAATAGAATATAGCCTTAAATGGTACGGAAATGGGGGGAGACCTGCTTTTCCCTGACCTTAAGGAAGTGCCGTGTGCCCTTCTGGTCTGTCCTGCGTTGCGTTTGTGCTGGGGACGCACCTGTCAACCTGCGCTTCACTGAGTGTTATCAGGAGCGAAAGGTGCTGCTTTTCGTCAGAGGATCTTTTGGTGTCTGGAGACAGCTAAATAATTGTCATCATTAAATCTATTACTATGGGGAATTATATTAATAGTTTTCCTAAGATTGAGCCATCATTGTAGTATTGGAATAAATTACACGTGTTTAAAATATATCACTGTTTTAGTGGAATGTTTGATTCTATCTGCTAGTATTTTATGATTTTTTACATAGGTATTCATGATATGTGTCTTCCGTTACGTTTCTTGTGCCATTTTTAAAAGGTGTAGGCGTCAATGTAATATTTCCTTCATGAGGATACGATGGATTTCCTTTTTTCTATCTTTTTTCCTTCCTGTATCTACTTTTCAAAGGGTTTATAGAATTCCCCCCAGACACCATTATGGACCTGGTAATTTTGTGTGTGATTTCATCGATGTTGTGGAAACGAGTTTATTTAACCTTTCCTTCTCCTTTGGGGTCCATTTTGGTAAATTATATTTTCTTGGAAAGTTTTTTTTGTTCAGGTTTTTCAAATATATTTGCAGGAAGTTGTGCAAAGTAGCTCCCTGTGATTTGTTTAAAGCCTACTTTTCAATAGTTATTTCTCCTTTGTAGTTTATTATTTTGTATAATTTTACTTTCTTACTTTTAAAAATTAGATTATGTAGTTTATCTATTATTTTTTCCCCACAGAACTGGCATTTTTTTCTTTTTGATAAATTCCTCTATTTTTTGTTTTCTACCTCATTGGTTTGTGCTTTGATCTTTATTTTTCTTTCTTTTGGTAAACTTTATTGCCCTATTTTTGTCCTTTTGCGTTTGGAATTTACTTTTTTGTTATTTTATTTTTATTCACATCTAAGACTATGGATTTTCTTCACTCTTAAAACACCACTGTTTTAATCGTATTCCATAGATTATGATATGTCATGTTTTCATTGTGGCCATTTTTCAGAAATTCCGCAATTTTGGGTTGTATTTACCTTCCCCAGGGAGATGTTTGATAGAGTTTTTAAATATCCAGAAGAAAGAACCTACTAGAGTTACTGTTTTATTGCATCGTGAATATTGTTTACATTCACTTTTACTGCACGGAAACACTGGGCACTTCTCTCTGACCTAACACACGGCCAATTTCTTTCTTAAGTGTTTTGCAGATTTGTCGAGATGTCATTGATACACAGTGAGCTGCGCACATGTAAACTGTATAATTTAATACATGTTGGCCTGGGTGCTCACCTGTGGATTGACTTCCGCCATCAAGGCTCTGAACATACGCGCCACCCTCAAAAGCTTCCCCACGCTCTGCCCACGACGCTTCTGGTTGGCCCCAGGTGTGTTCTCTCAGCACCGACTGCGCGCTCTCGAGGTCCCTCGGCGTCTATGCTGCCCCGGGTTTCCATCAGGTGCCTCAACCGCTGTAGCCACGGGACGGGCACATGTGGACTCTTCCTGCCTCGACCTCCCCCTCCTCACCCACAGGTGACTCTGAGGCCCACAGGGTCTTCTTTGCCCGCTGTGAAGTGAGTGAACTGCCCGCACTACCCTGGGGGCTTCTGGAGCATGATGACCTAGTGTGTCCTTCCTACCAGTGACCCATGGAGCAACAGACAGAGGGGAGGGGACGGCATCCTGCGCAGTAAACAGAAAACAAAATATTTGTTGCACAGTTTTTTAAAGCGTCCTTCCTATTTGCAAATGCCGAGCTACGGCATCTGTGAGCCGAGTGTGCCTGCGGCACAGAGAACCGAGCGGACGGAAGCACTTACTCATTTACTCAGAGCCGCGGTGCACGCGTGGCCTCAGCTTCATCCCGGCCCCGTGGTTCCCATGTGCCGCGGGTGGTGACTAAGCTGTTTACGTCACTCCAAACTTGGCGCAGAGCAGCCAGGCAGGTAGGGAGCCAAGGGGAAAGGGCGAGAGCCTACATTAGGCATCTACTGTATGCCAGTCACTGGGCTCAGTGACGTTTATTTCATTTTGGTCAATATTCAAAAGAACCCCCATAACTGTCCACGTTTCACACACAGAATAGCAGACTCAGGAAGCACACGTGACTTGCCCACGTTGACACAGTCTGTGGTTTGCGGAGCTTGGGTTTATGGAATCTGCTCAGTGATTGAGTCACTGTTGATCGCAGGTGCATAAGGAAATGGCAGGTGGACAAGACCAGGCAGAAAAGCCACAGCAGAGAAGGTGGCCTGTGTCTCTTCCCTGGGACATCCTACATGATGGTTAGAGGCATGAGAACTGAGGGGGCCTCTCGAAGACCTCCAGGCAGGGAACGTGGGGGAATCGTCTCTTCTCTCTTCTCCGGGGAAAGGCACCTGCTTCCGAGGCAGTGCAGCCCGGCACAGGTGGGGTTGGTAACGGGGCTTTGGAGGAGGCACATTTGGGTTTGGGTCCTGGGTCTGTCACTCACTGTGTGGGTGACAAGTTAGACAAGTCATGTGACCATGGGGGGCTTCAGCCTCTCCACCCGCAGAGCGGAGTGACCCCCAGAGGGATGTTCTGAGGACCAGACGCACCGTGAGGAGTGGACCATCCGGTGGCTGGCACATGGTCAGAGCTGAATGGCCATCAGCTGCCTCCACTGTCCACCCCAGCAGGATCTCGGAGCACAGCGTGGCGGCCCCGAGCCGTGGACGTGGGCAGAAGGCTCTGCAGATGCCGCCCGTGGGGACACACGTGTGCTTGTCTGAGCACCAGCAACCCAAGACCCCGCTCCCGAGCACGCGGAGGACGCGCCCTCTCCTCCCTCGGCCCCCGGCAGAGCCCCTGACCGGCGCCCTGTGGAACAGTCCCAGGAGAATGTCGTCGTCATCGCCACAAGCCAAATTCATCTTCTTTGTCTGACCTGACATTCTTACCTTTTTATTTATCTTACACACCAGACCCCTTCAGGACAAGCTTCCTTCAAATTATCATTGCATTTTAATCTCAACACCTGTTTGCGTCTTTTCTGCTTATTCTTAAAATGTTCTGGCTCTTATCCTAGGGTCACAGGCTTCCGGGAATTCATGGACCCTGGAAGTAAATGTACAACTCAGTGTGTGCATGTGTCTGTGTGTGTGCACACGTGTGTGTCTGTGTGTGCGCGTTGTATTTCTGGGTGGGGAAAATCCATGGCTTTCTTCGGATTTTCAAGAAACACTGCTTCAGATGGTTTCAAATATATCCCAATTATTAAACATCTCCTAATTGTATTATTTTGCACTGTTAGTCTGAGCCCCTCTCAGCTCACTTGGATATAAGCAGAGAAAAAGCTTCCCTAACAGTAAAGGGAGCGTGTGTGTTGGTCTTGGTTTCTCTATCACAGGCGGAAGGGACAAGTGGCTTTTGGTTTGTTCTCAGGTGTGGCAAGCTGGGTTCCCTGAGCTGGCGGCTCTCAGAGTGCCAGCCCTGGTGCCACCAGCGAACTTGTTTAAAAAGCAAATTCTCAGGCCCCACCCAGAGCAGCCAAACCAGAAACTCGGGGATGAGGCTGGCGGTGTCCGGTCCAGCACACCCCCAGGCGGTGCGGACGCCCACCCAGGTGAGGGCTCGGAGGGAGGACGGCAGCGCGTCCAGGTGCCTCCAGGAAGGAGCGAGGACAGGAGCCGGGCACCGAGGCCGCCTCCCCGCCGCACTGCGCTCTGCATTTATCTGAGTCATCGCATGCTAAGTGACCTCTTTGTATTCCCAAAATGTTTAAAACCCATCTGCTCATTTGGCCTGTGGAAGGAATTTGTTTTTTATAGTTAATATCAATACATTGAAGCTATGTAGGCAGAGAAAATGATTTTCATATTTCACTCACATAACAAATGAGCTGCTGCGACTGGAAGCTGCGTCCCCGGAGGCCCGCGCTCCGCACAACAAACAGTCATCTGTTTTGCACATAAGCATTTGTCAACAGGCTGGAAGACGTCCCTGTAAAAGTCTCAGTTGCTGTTTGACACACACTCCACAGCGCTTCCCGGCCCGAGAGAGTCCGTCCGTGGCCGGCGCCCACGTCTCGGACCCTTCATTGCAGACTCTCCTCCGCCAGACGTTGCCCGGTCCTCCCAGCCACCCTGGGCCCTGCCCTCGGCCCGCCCGCGGTTCTAGCGCCTGACCTGGGGGCTCCTCTCGGTAGTTTTCCACCCACCGAGCCCGCGCTCTGCTCCTTGGCTGTAAATCTCCAGCCGCCTTTGCCAGATGCGGAGTTGAGCTGTTTACTGGAGCCCCTCCCAGTGCTGAATAAAACCTGCCCCCATCTCCTGTAATGAGTGCCCGGCTCTGTCCTCCGTAATGCCCACCCTGCCTGCGCCCCCACCTGCGCCTGCGCCCCCACCTCCGCCTGCGCCCCCACCGCTGCCTCGCCAGAGACTTCACCCCACTCGCTGGACATCGTGCTGACGCACACCTCAGCGTCTGCCCCCAGGCGCCCCAGACTCTGGGAAAGCCACACTGCAGGGCTCAGGGAGCCAAGAGGCCCCGAGCTGGGAGCCCCTTGGTGCGGGAGCTGCGGTTTGGCTGGGCAGCGCTGTTCCGGGTGCATCCGTGCACTCCCACAGCGCTCAGCCAGGCCGCGGTGGTGACAAACATTCCCCAAGCCCTGGTGACTGAACATAACAAAGTTGTTTCCTGCTCAATCTCAGTCTAATGGGGACAGCAAGCACTCGGGGCCATGCGATCCTTCAGGAGCCTCCGCGTCCTCCTCTCTAGCTCGGCGCCCACCCACAGGTGCAGACAGAGAGGGAGCGCCAGGAGTCCCTGCGCCAACCCCCTCGGTGCGGATGAGAAGACCCCCCGCTTAACACTCAATGTGAGGCACCAGTCGCTTGGGGGCCAGGGCCCAGCTCTGTC
>CAUYSK010073340.1:0-99222 GCA_963575035.1 Avahi laniger
TGAGAACAAGGACGTCCCCTGCGCAGCCACAGCGCTGCCGCCGTACCAGGAAGTCGAGCGGTGATAAAGCGGTACTTTCTATCGTGTGGTCCGTGTTCCGGTCTCACCGGTTGTCCTGGAACAGTTACGTCCCTTAGAGTCTTTTAAAGATTTAGTCCGGGATTCAGATTCCACGTTGCGTTTAGTTGTCAGATCCCGAGTCTCCTTTAATCTGGAACGACCCGCTTGCCTTCGTGTTGTCTTTCATGCCATTTGTTTTTGTTTTTTTCTTCTTTTTTGAGACAGAGTCTCACTGTGTTGTCCCGGCTACAGTGCCGTGGCGTCAGCCTCGCTCACAGCAACCTCAGACTCCTGGGCTCCAGCGATCCTCCTGCCTCAGCCTCCCGAGTAGCTGGGACTACAGGCACGCGCCACCATGCCCAGCTAATTTTTTCTATATATTTTTAGTTGTCCGATTAATTTCTTTCTATTTTTAGTAGAGACGGGGTCTCGCTCTTGCTCAGGCTGCTCTCAAACTCCTGAGCTCAAATAATCCGCCCGCCTCTACCTCCCTGAGTGCTAGGATTACAGGCGTGAGCCACCATGCCCGGCCTCATTATATTCTTTACCAGTGTTTAAAAATTCCTTCTTAATTTATGCATACTTACATGCAGAGACAGTTTTGTGCTTGGTACTTTTTTTAGTTCTCTAGGGATACAATGATGAATGAGGCATTGGTTATCCCTACATACCACCGCAGTGTTTTATTTGTCATTTTTCAAGCAGATATTTTTATTGAGTTACTTGAATATAATTTTGTTCTCAATGTATTACAAAATATAAGAATCCTTGTTTCAAATATGTTGAAATGTTCTCTTATATTTTTTCCCACTGTTTTTATCCTTAACTGGATATCCACATGCAAAAGAATAAATTTGGACCCTTATCTTACACCACACACAAAATCAACTAAAAAATGACTTAAATGTAAGACTGAAAACTATAAAACTCTTAAAAGAAAACATAGGGGAAAAGCTTCATGACATTAATCTTGACAATGATTCAATGAATATGGCACCAAAAGCACCGAAGACAAAAGCAAAAATAGACAAGTGGGATTGTATCAAACTAAAAAGTTTCTTCACAGCAAAAGAAAAAATCAGGAGAGTGAAAAAGAAATCTACAAAAAGGGATAAAATATTTGCAAATCATATATTGGATAAGGGGCTAATATCCAAAATATATAAGGAACTCCTCCAATTCAATGGCCAAAAAACTACTAATAACCTGGTCCAAATACGGGTTAAGAACTTGAATATACATTTTTCCAAAAAAGATATACAAATGGCCAATAGATACATAAAATGATACTCAACATCATTAATCATCTGTGAAATGCAAGTTAAAACCATAGTGAGATATCACCTTTCAACTGTTAAGATGGCCACTACTAAAAAGAAAAAGACAATAACTGTTGGTGATGATGTAGAGAAACTGGAATCCTTTTACATTGTTGGTGGCAATGCAAAATGGTACAGCTACTATGGAAAACCATATGAAGATTTCTCAAAAAATTAAAAACAGAACTAGCATATGATCCAGCAATCCCTCTTCTGGGTACTGATCGAAAACAATTGACATCAGGAACTCAAAGAAATATTAGCACTACCTTGTTCATTGTAGCACTATTCTCAATAGCTAAGATGTGTAAACAAGATGTATGCCCATTAATAGAAAAATTAATTTAAAAATGTGGTATACACATGCAGTGAAATATTATTCAACCTTAAAAATGAAATCCTGCAATATGGGATAACATGGAGTAAGGTTAGGGACATTATGCTAAGCGAAATAAGCAAGTCACAGAAGGACAAATACTGCATGATTCTACTTGTTTGAAGTATCTAAAATAGTCAAGCTTATGGCAGCAAAGAATAGAATGACGGTTTCCAGGGTCTGAAAAAAGGGGAAAATGAGGAGCTGCCAATCAATGGATATAAAATTTCAGTTATGAAAGATGAACAGGTTCTAGAGTTCTGCTATACAACATTGGGCCTGTAGATAACAATACTGCATTGCACGTTTAAAAATATATTGAGAGAGTAGATAATGTGTTATGTGTTCTTACCACAGTAAAATAAAAATAAATAATAAATAATTAAATTAAAAACAGACAAATATGTACTCTTATCACAAGGTGGGGTAAAGTAATTTCATTCTATTTTTTAAAGATTTCAATTTTTATATCTAACTTTTTAAAAAATCCATCTGAATATATTTAACAAATGAGAAAATATGCTTAACATTTGAAGATTATCTATAGGTAGCATAATTATGACTGTTTTCATGTTTATACTTTTCTGTACATTATGACATGTTGGTTTCAGAACGCTAAAAAATATATAGAAGTAAAAGTCCAACTCTTCCCCCAAAATGTGGTACATATGCTTTCAAAAATTTTCTGTAAACATACAGTATACCATTTCTAGCATTCTCCACCTAACTTTTTTTAAAAGAACAGCAACAACCAAATTTTAAACATTTTTCTCTCAATTAATAGACCTACCTCATTCTTTCCAACAAAATCATTGCATTCCAATACTTGAATAAAATAAAATATATTTTGTCGATACTTATTATGTGAAAAGTATATTTTTTAAGTCTGCACTTTCTAGTATAGTAGCCTACAGCCATGTGCGACTTCTTATTTATTTTTTTTGCAGTATTTCAAACTTTATTATTTTTATTTATTTATTTATTTATTTATTTCAGGGTATTATGAGGGTACAAACATTAAGGTTATACTTTATGTCTTTGCCTCACCCAAGCAAGGCATGCCCTTCCCCTCTACAATGCTCCTCTCGTGACTTTTTAAATTTAAATTTAAGTTAATTAAACTTAAATGAAAAATAAAGTTCCTCAGTTACACTAGTTACATTTTAAGTGCCCCATTAGTTATATGTGGCTAGTGGCTACCTATATTAGGCAGTCCAGATTATAATGCATCCCAGAAAGAACTTTCTGGAACTTTCCACAGAAAGTTCTATTGGACATTGTGGAAAATAGGATGGGATCTAACCAGATCAACGTTACAAGTGTAGTTCTTTAGACAATAAGCTTGATGAATCAGAGTTCAGAGTATTCCCAAGGTTGCATTGTGAAGATGGCTTTTGCCTCTGTTTTTCTGTTTTCCTCTGCTCTATCTTTGCCATAGATTTGACCTTATCTTCTTCTAATATTTAGAATTTTTTCAAACTTTCTGTTCCATTGATAAATATCTTATCTTTCAATATTAGTGTGAAAAATATCAAAACCATTTCCTATAAGACATATTATATATGTTAATACATTTTCTACCAAAATACTTTTCATAAATAGATTGGTGCTGAAATTATTTGTTTTTTTCTTTCAAAACACTAGGGAGCCCCAAAATTGTGAATTTTAAACTAGCTTCTGTTCTCCTATGTTCAACAATTAACATGATTGATTCTCAAATAAAAAAAAAACTAAAAGCATGATATTCGAACACTTTTTTGGTTTTATAATCTATTCTCTATATATCATTTACCTTGAAATAAAAGCATATTTATAAGTTCTTTGAAACTATGCCTTGATTGAATGTATATGGTTTATCTCTATTCCAAAACTGAGCATGAGATGTCTGGAGCTTTTGTAAAGTTTCAAAGTACAAACTAGGGGAGGAAACGGAACCAGCTCTGGTCACACATGAAACGATAAATTGGATGGTACAAAGTGGCAGCCTACGACTTCTGTCACATAGGTGGGGAAAGAGAGAAATGCCCAGGTGTCTGATCTTTTTAACCCACAGTGATGGCATAACCAGTAACCTAGTGCCTGACCCTTCAGATTAGCTCTGTTCTTCAGGGGCTATCAACAAGATAATGAAAAGGAGGGTAGTGGAATTGTGTGCTTTGAATAGAGTGGAGCTTGTCCAAGTAAAGTCTCAGGAGGGTCTTAAGATGTTTCATAGGGTCAATGATGTCCTACATTTTTCTAACCACCTATATGTGTGCAGCCAGATTTTTCCCATTCTTAGCTCCTCCCCTCAAATATATATAATAACATATATAAATATAACCTTTATATAACATATATTATTTATATGTCATACATAGAGTAACAAACTGAATACAGCAGTAGACATGAGAACATAGATGCCTTCAGTTAGGCCACACACTAAAGAGATCTACAAAAATATTCAATGGTTCTTGCTTCACTAAATATTTTTTGTTTTAGAAAATATTATTTTTCACAAAAATAAAGTATCTCAGTGTTTAAAGGTCATAATACTGTAATTTTTAAATGAAGCAATAAACTTAAGAAATCAGTTTTAGTTTCTAATATGGCAAACATTGAAAGACATAACCCACATTTCTTAACGAAAAGCTTTTTGGGGATTTGAATAATTAATTTATACACGTAAAAGAGTCTTGAGATTGACATGTTTGAAAAACTCTGGAAGGAGAATACCCTGACCGCGAAGTGCCCATGAGAAGAAAATACAATTGGCAATTCTTAACATTCGCTAGACTCAGAAAATAATTATAAAATTTATAACATATTAAATGTGATATACATTTCAGGCACTAAATTGTATGGTTTTCAATCTCATCAAACCCTCATGTGAACCCCATGATTTAGGAGAATGGCATCATCCCCACTGCACAGGAAAGAGAACCTATGAGATTGTTAAGCAGATCCCAGAGGCCACTTAGGTTTTATGATGCTGAGTTAGAATCAAGAACAACTAGAACTGATTCCAACTCATACTAATTTGTCGTTAGAAAAGTAAAGTAATTTAAAATAATTAAAAGAAGAACTAAGGTTGAAACAAAAGTCAAAAGAAACAGTTCCTACATCAATGGGAAAGTCTGTAAGCTAAAACATTGCTTGGCCAAGTCTCATGTCACTGAGGGCAATTAAACAGGTCTGTTTAGTCAGAGGTGTTTTTCTTTGTGTTTCTGTGTGCTTTCCCTCTTTCTCTTCCCCACCAAAAGACACTTGATTTGGTGTCTTTATATGGGAATAGATGTTTATATTTCCTACAAGCTATGATTTTTGCCCACAGTGTTAGCTATGGAGACAGAATCTGTCTTCACTGTGTACCCTCTCTTCCAGCAATTGGGGACCAGAGAGATTTATCTCCACTGCTACTGCATCCAGCTTTGTGAGTCACAAAGATTCAGAATAAGCAAACCCTCCAGTCTTGCCATGTTTCTCTCTCCTGTTTTATAGGACCTTTATGTATTATTTCAAATTTGGAAAGTGCTTTTCTAGCATGATAGGCCTTAGCTTTTAGGCAGCACAAAGCTATTCTCCTTGGGGTAAGACTCTCTGCCCAATTACAGTTAACTGGCTTAAGAAAGGAAATGTGTGTTTATCTTACTGTCTCAGCTACAGGAAAAAAAGTTTAGAAATGGCATGAGAAACATCTTTTATGCACAATCTACCTTCCAGGCATTGCATCTGATTTATTGGTGACTGCTGTCACTCATGTTGATGGCTGAGGAATTTCTAAAATGACAATCCTTCTTTAGGGTTGACTGTTCATTTTTATCCAGCATATATTGATTCTTAGACTTTAGCAATGTACCTTCATTTAGGGAAAGGGAGGGAAGATGTGTATGTGATTCAAAGCTGTAAGCCAAGACAACAATCTAAAGTGTCATTTCTATTTATAATTAAAATAATTAAATCTGTCATAAAATTTACAGGCAAATCCAATATCTTGGTTCTGTAAATATAAATATTACTGTTAAAAGCTAGAGCTGAAAATGGCTCATTATTAACAATCTCTGTTGCATAGAGTATGGGAGCTCAGGCTCTATAGACAGGCAGCCCAGAGTTTAAATCCCAGTCAGGCCACATATGGTCTTTGTGCTTCCTTTCCTCATCTGTAAAATATGATTAATAATAATTATGTCTACTTTACATTATGTGCTTTTTAGTGAGATAATCCATAAAAATGAACTTGGATAACTGTGCTTCCTCCCAAACCCAGTTCTCACACTTAAGTGAAGAGAGTACCTTTGGAAATTGCAATGATGGATGCCAAAAGAAGGTCATGATATTTTATGCCAAGGAAGCAAGGTATGTTTGGGTTGTGTAATAAGGTCCTAGCTAAGTAAGAAAAGGGTTAAAGGAACTAGTTTATCTTCAGAGGCAGCTAGCTAGGGATCAAAACTCAAGACAAGGCCACTTCTAGAAACAAGGGAACTATTATTAGCAGTATGACTATTATATTAGTATTAATATTGTAATCTAAAATACAGGTCTGAGAAGTAGCTTCTCAGAGGTTCCTGTCCCCAAGAGGCAGAAGTCCAATATGCTTAATGCAACATATTGGGATCCCCATGACCAAGTCATGCTTTATCTCTTCAAACATAAGTCCCATTCCTGCCTCCATCATACTTTATGTCCTGACAACACAGACACACCTGCAGTTCCCCTTTTTTCTGTGACTTTTCTGTGATTGTTCACTCTGTACCTTGTACCACCACCTTTCCTCTAACCTGCTACTGACCACTATCCTGTCTACCTCACACTCAATTTCAAGTCACACTTCCGATGCCCTCTTTCCAGGAATCCTTCCTATAATCCAGCCCTAGATTGGATTTGGTGCCTCTTCTCTTTCCTCCTGTGGCACCTCTTGTTCACTTGCTGCCTGGTTAACAAGCAATGCCTCCTTGTTGCCTGTTTCACTCCGTAGACCTTGAATGCCCCAAGGGCAGGGATCTGGTCTCTTTCCTCTTTATCTGGTCTATAGCCCTTCTGAGAATATCCATGTTCCAAATAGGTGTGTTCTTATTGGCATTTTCTTATACAGGAACAGCAGCTTCTAACACTGCCTTGAAAGGGTATGCCAGATTTTTCTAGAAGCCATTACAAATGCATGGCAGGAAATAGGGTTGAAGAAGACACCCCACTCCTCAAAGCAGTCAGGCCAAGAAATAAAGATTCCAACTGAGGAGACATTTTGCCTCAATTGAGCTTAGGAGGAATAAAATAAGACAAGGCAATTGTGCTGTACAAAGGATCTAGAGCTAGAGGATGTACTGCTGTCATTTCTTTGCTATAAAGAAGAACACAGGTTTCGTAGTTAAGCCTGCATTTCCATCCTGATCCTTCCACTGAGCTGCAGAACCTCTCAAAGCTTTCATCTCTGTGTTCCCCAAATTCATCATTTCAAAAGGGAAGATACAGTATTTGCTTTGAAGAGTTTATGTGAGGTTAAACTAAGTGGCATTAGTAAAGAGTATAATCGATATTCAGTAATTCCTATTTTTCTATCATCGTTGGTAGCTGATCACCAAAAGAAAAAATACATCTTTGGAAAACTGTCCCCACCTCCTTGTCCCCAGCTACCTATCTAGCTCCAATATCAAATGTCACCTTAAATTCTTTTCCTGAAAGAACTTTTATTTTTAAAAAAGCAACTTTTTTTTATAATCACTGCTATTTAAGGGCCTATTTCTTTTAATTAAATAGGCTTGTATTCAGTGTAAGTGCAATTGCCAAGTGTTCATATTAAATTCAGTTATGTCTCACAAGAGTAAAAACTTAATATTAATACTCTACTTGCATTTTTACAGGTTGTTTGGGCAATATTGAAACCTGAGTTTGAAAAGATCCAGATGGTTTAAGTTTTATTGAAACCTGAGTTTGAAACAGCCCAGATGCTTAAGGAAAAATTTTAGACAAGCATTGAACCCGTTTGGAACGTGTTAGTGTGCTACCCACATAGAACCTTCCCTGGAGTTCCATAACTCCTCACCACAGGTGTGTCTTTACCCAAGCATTGCACTCATCTTCTCTGATAGTGCACTGAATAGATAAGTCAGCCTTGAGTCATGCACTCCATAAAAATGCCTTCATTTGGCCTCCAAAGTCCTAATAGTGTACGCATTATCCTGACAATGTCAATTAATGTGTATTTATTGCATCACTGCTCTGGGCAAGGCACTGGGCTAAGTTTGAAGGTGCTCAAAGTCTCCCTCCTCCTGGTTCCTTACACCTTAGTCTGTGCTCTAGTCAGCAGCCCATGGTTCCAGCCATCAACAGCTTCACCAATACCAGTAATACCATCAGCACCACCATCACGACTTTGTCTACTGCACACTTTTAACATCTTAACTACCTCTTTGCAAGGTTTCCTCACTTTGCATTTTAGACGTTTGATCTCACTAAGCTTCAGTTTCTTTATCTGAAAAGTAGATATAATATTATCTACCTCTTAGAGGTGTTTTGAGGATCAAACTAGGCACTATAAGTCAAATTCTTAGTACAAGTCCTGACACATGAAAAGCACGATGAATAAAGAATAGGTATTAGTATTACTTTAAAGATGAACAAATCAAGTGTCAAAAGAGATGAAATAATTTTCTTGGTGTGGACTAGAGACAAGAAGAGATGAAGACTAAAGTCCATTTTGTCTGATGTGAAAAACATGTTCTCGTCTCCCTCTGACTTCCTTTTAGGTTCTGCTCTAAGATTAGGAAGCCGGTCGCACTATAATCTATGCAATTATAAACTCTGCCCATTTCCCAACTGGATTAAATTACAAATGTGATTTTTTGTTTTTTGTCCCACAGCAGGAGCTTTGTTATGAACTAAACAGAGGACTATCTAGATTCCTCTGGAGACCCCGAAGCCTCAGATATCCCAGAAGAGTTCTGGGCTGATAAGAGAACCATGTTGGAAATACACTCACTTCTGATCCTGCAGTTTTCTCTGTGCTGCTTCACTCCTGGCCAAGTCTCATTGTCTTGACGTAACTTGAACCCTCTGTCACCTCCAATCTCAATTATTTGAGACTTATTTTATCCAAACTCTGAAAACCTACTGGATTTTCAGCCCAGATATCTTCCATTTTCTCCCTAAAACAACAATGGAATTTTTAGGGATTTGGCAAGGAATCTACAGGAATCTAAAATTCCCAGGTTCCCTAAGATTTCTGGAAACTAAACAAAAAATAATTTGTTTAACAAGCATACAAAATGCCTGTTTTATTCATCAAATAGAATAAAACTCAGAGCCAACCCTGAAAACAGAAAATTTGGCTTTGAAAATGTGAGCTCTCCCATAAAACCTGCTTTAATTAGAACAGGAGAAAAAAGAAAGAAGGAGAGACAGCTATTTAAAGGAGAATTCATTTCTGAAAAGGGTTAGTGGCTTTTATACAAAACTCCTTTGTGTCACTGTTGTTTCCCTAGGGTGACAATAAATCTAAAAATAGGAGCTCTACCTTTTATTAACTGGACAGATATCGTATGTCCTGCTGGGGTGGGATTTGTTTTGGTTATTGATTCTGAGAGCAGGCTTACATGCCTCTGTCCACCCCAGGGAGGTGAAATGACTTGGTGTTCTCAATTACCCACCTAATCTCAGATGTACATTGTTAGTTTTTCTTCTTTTTACGGCATTAAGACTTGTATCTGAAATCTCTCTCTCTCTGTCTCTCTCTTTCTCTCTCTCTCATACACACACACACACACACCCCTTCCTAAAAAATGAAAGCCAGCCCATTGTATTTTAACACAAAATTGCCTTATCTTTCTGGTTACATTGGAAAGTCACTAGCAGGGAAGGATTTATCCTTTAAGGTGACCTGTCTAGTGTCCAAAATAGACTGTAGGAATGCAGCCCGCCCATGTGGTACCTTTTCCAGTGGACTCTCCTTTCCACAACAGTCTGTATGAGGCGGGGAGTGGACACAGACTAAAAAATTAAATATGTGGACACACATCCCCCATATATATTCACACCAAAAGACTGCATGGCACACAAGAAGTTGCATATCTATCACTTGATATTCTTCCTTCCCTTTGAGTGCAGAAACCATATGTTCACATTTGTGTTCTTGTCTTGCCTAGTATATATCATATGTCCAATAAATGGTTTGTGGATTGAATTGGTTCTATTGAGAAGGTGAAAAAAAAAAACTGGCTTTGGTGCAAAAACAAAAAACAAAAGCCTTAATCAACTCCAATTCAGAAAATTACACGGACACACTTAGACAAGGCTTCAGCATGACTACATAAGGAATAAATGACCAAAATCAAAATCGATTTTAGCATTGCAGCAGACTATTTTTAACTTTTTCTTTTTTTTATTTTAGGAAAGAATAATGGTAATGAGAATTTTAAACCAGCTGCTGAACTGTAAAATGCAAGGGAAAGGGAACACATCCTTAGATGATAAGGAGTAATCTAGTACCTGGGATGGAACTGCACATTAACCAAAGCTTGCTCAATTACAATCTCATTATTTTCTTCATGGGCTCTTAAATAAAACATTAATAAGCATCTATTATTTGCCATCCACTTTGCTAGATTCAGATGATTCAGAGATATAAGTGAAGCAAATCTATCATTCTTAAGGAGGGAAATACTGATCTATAACTCAACAAATAAAATGTGGTCTAAGTGTGATAAAAGATACATACAGAGGACACTTCACTCAATCTGGAGGCCTAGGAGAAGGATTCTGAGAGTAATTGATGCTTAAGTCTTAAAGGATAAATACAAATGCACAAGGAGGTAGCAAGCAATGAGGTGTGAATACTGTATTTACATAGGAGAGAGAATATGCTGTCCTGATGGGATGCAACTGATGTAGAATAAGAAGTTCTAGGGAAAAAATCAAAGCAGAATAATGTATACAAAACAAAATCATCCTAGTACACGCATTAAATCTATTAGAGCAGGTGTTTGTGCTATAAATAATTGGAATGGATATAAGGAAACAAAATCACTTCAAAATGGAGAAAAGATAGTTGAGACAAATAATGTCACCAATGTAGACAGTTATTGATTCTAAAATTTCACTGTTATCTAGGTCACAATGTTTGCCTTCTTGCAGAAGAGTCCATAAACCAAAGTTGAGGTGAGGAAGCAGAAACTTGCTGGTGAGAAGGCATAAATGCTTTGTCTCAGACCACACATCCCCTAGGTGGCAGAGGTATTATGATTCAAACCAGATCTACTTGTTCAGTTAAAAGTTTTCTCTTTTCCACAGTTTTTCTGCTAATAAGGTACTAAGAGGAGGAGGGGCTGCCAGGAGAGATTGACGATATCCCAGTGTTCTTTTGAGCTTGTCCCATCATGAAGAATCACTGCTCTGGATGGTTTGAGATAAAGAGACCTGCTCATATATAGCCTATGAGACACTGTCTTGAAAATACACGTTTCAGCAGATTAGCAAAAAATGCCCCCTTTGGGGCAACCAGGCACTACCTGGCAAGATTGCCATTCCCATTTGCCCCCCTTGATGGTGCAACTTTGGTCAGGGCACTTCTTGAATATCCATGTGTGGCATCTCTTGGGGAGATCTTTATTAGAAATATTAATTCTCCATCTGCCTCAGTAGTTTATGGCCATGTGAATTTTACTACCAACTAACTGTTGGCAGCCATGCTATGCATTATATAACCTTCTATAGGGCTGCCAGTCATGGAAGTTTCAAGTGATGGCTTTTATAGATGACATACAGTAGAAATATCTGATATTTTAAACCAGGTAGTGTTTTTATTCCCCCAAAGAAGATGGTAATCGTAAAGTTTTTTCTTTTTTCTTTTTTGACCACTCAACCTCTGCAATCTGTGCTGTCCTTGCCATTTTAATTACAATAGAATGCAATAAAATGCTCAAAATTTTGAAGTCTCTAGTACAGCCACAGTTGCCTATCAGGAGGCCCACAGAATACAGGGAGAATCCATTGACAATTTTAAAGAAACATAAAAAACTAAAAACCTTAGTGCTTCTTTTTTAGCCTTCACATTTTTCTTGCAGCCTTGACAATGGTTTCCCTCGTCTCTACAGGCTTTGTGCAATGGTGACAAATAAATCTGGCTTCTGGGCTTGGAGATAGAAGATTTCTTTCCCATTGATTCTTATACCTCCTTTTCTATGTTACTTCAAGTCGTCCTGGTTCTCTACTTAGCTGTCAGCTCTGTAGGTCATGCCTAATTACCATTATGTTACATGTATTTTGTTTCTAAACGCAATTTCTAGTTTAGTTGGATAATCTAATTTTGTCAAACCCAAGTTTCTAAATAGCCAATTACTTGGAAATGAAATAACACTGATTTGCTTTTATTCAGGGCTCCCTAGGTATCTGAAGTCTTTCATTTTCTGCCTGTCATCACACTTCCAATATTTGCTATTTTGGAGTAATCAGAATATCATACTCAAGAGCAGAACTACACTATGCACTTCCATTTGTGTTGACTCAAAATAGTGTCAAGCAACCTATCCATGAAGAGTTAATTTGGAGAACCTTTGCTACTTGGTTGAATGGAGATTTATTTGGACCATGCTGATGGGAAATTAGGCTTTTCTCTTAATGTCAAATCCTACTCAGATAAATTGTGTCTGATTTGTAAAGGGCTGCAGACAGCAGTCTCGGGATTTTACGTTTTCTGTGATATTTCCAGCAAAGCAGATAAAATGCACTTCACAGAGTTTTCCCCAAGCAATTAGTGCCATTAATGCCTTCGGCAAGCATATGGTCACAGTGGAGAGGAAATTAGCCCCATGCCACATTTCCATAGCTGTTTGTATACTTTTCGACACAGTTCATTAGTGTGCCTTTCCTTCAAATCTGTCTCCCTTAAAGAGGTTGTGTTGCTGTTGTCTTAATAGTCAATTATTTAGTATTCCCCAGCGACTACCTTTCCAAGGATGAGTGCCCTCCTATTTACTTCCCCTCCAAAACCTCCAATTTACAATTATCATGGACTGGATATTTCTCCCTGGGTGTGCTACTGGCCTCTCGTCCTCAACCAATCTAAGACAAAACTATTTTATGGAAAATATTTTAAAATGTGTTTATTATATTTTCAGAGACAACTGAAAATGAAGCTAATGGAGTATATGTTTCTAGACCTCTCACTTTTATGGGTCCTTTCCAAGGCCTTAGTGTTTATATGGCTTGTTTTGTGTATGTGAAATTTACAAAAGAAAGATAGTTTAATTACACTCTCTTGAGTCAGCTTTGTCTCTCTACTCCAAAATCCTTTCTGTCAGACTTCCTTTCTTGGCAGATGGGTTTAGAATTGCCAAGGGCAATTTTAGGATCTGGCTTGGGTAGAGCTGGGGATACATTTAGTTCGTGTATAGTGGTATATTCAGAAAAACTCCGAGGAACACCAGGAATACTTTCCTATTGTCCACTGGGCTGACTAAAAAGCAAAGAGATTAAAGTCATATACTCAAAGTACCCTATCCAACCCAGGAGCAGAAATATGCGGGAAGTAGAGGAGACAGAAGGTTTGAAATTACAGAGTTAGAAGCTAAGCTTTGAAAAATTCTTTCAGACTTTACAAATCATAGATGAAACGAAAATTGAAATTTTCCCAAATTTAACAGAATCCTGAATATTTATATGACAATTTTACCATATAAGATAACAGTTAAAACTAAATGACATTATGAGTAATAAAAATATAATAGATTGATGGATGATTCAATAATCTGTTTACTATGGAAAATTACATTATAAAATTTTTGTTATATAAAGAGTTGACCAAAAAAAAGGCTACAGACAGTAAGAAATCACTATTCTAGATGTCTTCTGGATTTTGTGATATTTGTGGTCTTATTTCCCACCAAACTTAATTTTTCGAAATTTATTTATTTTTAAAATCTAAACATTCACTTTAAAGACTATTTCATGTTTATTATTTTTATTCTTTTCCTTGAAGAAGGACAAATCTCTAAAAAATTGGTTAAGACCTACAAACTTGCATCTTCCCATATTGTAAAATAATGTTATCTTTTTTATATCTAATTTGTTTTTGTTTCTGGTTTCAAAGTCTTTAAAAAGTTCCAGGTTGTTCTGTGAGTCTTTTTATTTTTCAGTCCTGGATGGCTATAGAGCCGCATCTAGATGTTTGTATTTGTGTACAAGTTCACAATATCTAAGTTATCTTCTGTTTCTCCCTTTCCTTTGCTTCTGCACATAATACTTCTATTATTAATAATTTATATATTGTATATCCTTTCTTTCTCATTGCCACTACGTTATATCCATTGCTCATTTGATCACATTTAGATTATTTCAAAAAACTGCTGATGGGACTGCCTGCCATTAGTTTTTTACTTAAATTTGATTCTGATCACATTATTTTTCTGTTCAAAATTCTTTTTTTTTTCAAACTGCCTACTACTTATAGTCAACATGCTTTAGCATAGTGCATGAGACTTTATCCAAACTTTAAATTTCCCCATCATTCCCAAGCCCCCAGCCATGAACCCTTAGTTCTTCCAAGGGATTTGCCACTTCTCAATGGAGCCTGAGCCCTCTCTGGTTCATAGCTGCATTTTATTTTTCTTTCTGTACATGACCTTTCTTAACTCTATGTTCAAACACAAATTAAAGTGACTCTTCTCTCACAATCGCCCTACATATCCCCCCTCGACTTCTCAGACCACTGTATTAGAGAGTCATTTGCTTTCTTATCAACACCCGTAGCCCTTTTTCCTGTGCTTTGCTCATAAAGCTTAGCATGTTTTGCTAAGCTTTACTATTCTAATTTGAAATTATAATTGGTTTCTCTGTTTGGATTTTTATTTTCTTTATGATAGAGTCTGTAAGCATCACATTGCCTATTTTTGTGCTAATTGTAGATGTTCAGCAATCATCTTTGGAAGGAATGCATGTCACTTATTAATCAATTGGATATATACTCTACGACAATTTAGTGTGGAAATCAGTATAGAATAGTACCTTCCTTGGATCCTAGAAGAATAGGTTTTTAATAGAAATATAAAAATTTTGGACATATATCCAGTATGTTTCTATTTAAATGACTAGCTATACGTAAAATGATTCAGTTTACATAAAAATTTTGAATCTATTATCTCATTTGAGCTTTCAAGAAGCCTATGTATTAAGTGTAATTTCCTGTTAACACATGGAAGGCTTAGAGATTTTTCCAAAATCAAACAAATAGTTAAGAATCAGAGGGGGGTCAAAATCTCTATCTGCCAGCATCAAATTCAGATTTTGTTCTACTTCACCGTGGTTGTTGTTATCCTTGGAATTCTCTCTTTGTGCCATTTTTATGTGAAACTATTCTTCCTTTCTTTTTTTCCTCCCTTCCTCTAAATATATTTATATTTAACTATAGTTTACAAAGTGCTCTCATTCATCTCATTTAAACTCCACGATGACCCTACATAAAATTTTGTATTGAGGAAACTAAGTCTTTGTGATTTTAAGTAACTTGATCAGAAAATAGCATGCTGTTTCTACCAAATTCTTTGTCACTTCTAAGATCTTATTAAGGTGGAAGAAATAACTCTGTTATTCATTCTTTCAGCAAATATTTATGGTCTACCATAAACATGACAGTATGATGAATGTGTAGTTTATATGAAGTATATGTAGGTTCACAAATCCGAAAGCTTTTCTTTGAAAATGGAAGGGAGATAAAGAGGAAAGAATGTTCAAATAAGTAAAATATGGAAATAAAAATGGGAAATTAGTTATAGACAAAATGGAAATTTAAATAAAATTCAATAATAATAATAATGAGAACAAATATATGACAGTAAATTTGAAAGCCTAAAAAAAGAATAAATTATCAAAAATATATAAAATACTGAAACTAGTACAAATAAAAATATGAAACTTGAATAGACCAATAACCATTAACAATTTTGAACATTCCATCATGGCATCTTAACAACCCCACCCAAAAGGAAATAAAAGCCTTAGTTTCAGTAATAACATATTCTAACAAAATCTTTAAAAGAGATAATCTTATATAATATGCTTCAGAATATAACTATTTAAAAAAAGCTCATTAATTTTTTCATAAGGCCAGTATAGTCTTGGTTCCATAATAGAAAAAAAAGCAGTACAAAAAAGTTTACTATATCTGTGTATTAATAATAATAGGTTGTGCCTCAGAGATGCAAGGATTTTTTAATATCACAAAATTATCAATATGATTACCCATTTTGACTAACTAAAAAAGAAAAAATACATGAATATACCAAGAGATGCATTTGCATTTGATCAAGTTTATTACTTATTTATGTTGAAAGTGCCTCTACTTCTAGGAATAGAATGTTGCTTCCTTACCTCAAATGATGTTATATACCAAAAACATACACTAAATATCAAATTCAATGGACAAAGTTTGACTCATTCCCTTTAAGATTTTTAATGAGAGAAGCCTGCTAGCACTAATATCAGAAGTTCACGCCACTGTAATATGGAATAAAAAGGAATAGAAAGCATAAGAATAGAAAATGAAAAGACAAAAAATCTATTTCAGATTTTATCATTCATTAAAAAATCAAAGAAGATCTACTTACAAATCATTAAAACTAAGAAGAGGATTAAGCAAGATGTTAAAATACATAACAACCAAGAATAAATGCGTTTTTTCTTACCAGATATTAAAAATCTGAAAATCTATGGAAAAGGAAAAAGAATACCACTCATAATACCAACAAAACTATAAATTACCTAAAAGTTGTCTAAGCAAGGTTATGTCTTTGGGGTAATAGATGAAAGTAATCTAGGTGTCCTGTCCCAGGGGATTGGATAAGTATGGAACAAGTTAAATGTGTAATACCATGTGACAGTGAGAAAAAATGAACTAGAGAGACAAATAGTAACATTGTATTGAGAAAAAGGTAAGAAAAAAAATGACATGTACAGCCAAAAGCTCTGTATGTACTAAAAAAGAAGTATACAAAACAAAATCATCCTAGTACAAGCATTAAATATATTAGAGCAGGTGTTTGTGCTATAAATAATTGGAATGGATATAAGGATCAGGGATGGACTGAATAAAGCAGAGTTTAACTAAGAAACTATAAATATAATAATTCCTTAAGTTCAGTAGATGAGTGATAATAGAGAGCTATAGAGTTTCATGATTAACTTAATTCACTATATCTGAGTTTCAAACAAAGAAAAAGGAAAATAAAAGTTCTTAGAAAATTTCCCTTAATGTTTAATGATCAGAACTCAACAAAGAACATCAGAGACCATCAAATACACCATCTTCTTATTTAACAGATGAGAGAATTTAACCCCAGAGGGATTTGATCAATTGTCAAGGTCATGCATCATTAATGATCGTTCTTCCAGTTCCCAGTTCAGTGCTCTCTTTTCTGCACTGTGTGACATTTCTACTTGAGAAAGTTTTGTTTTCCTGTAGCTTCTCCATGAGTGTTCCATCCCATGGTACCCACCATGATCTTACATATTTACATTTTTACCTTCGTTAAATAAAATTCCCCCAACCAGAGATGAATAACTGAGTCAGCCGATTGTTTCATTGTACTGGAGAAAATTCAGTTAAGAGAGTATGGCTTTTTTTTAAAGAAATGCCTGAAACAAAAAGGAATGCATAAGCAAGCATTAAAAGATTATCTAATGAAAAAATAACTGTTTTAACTACTTAAAAGGAAAGAGGAAAAAAAATATTTTTTCTTTTTTCTTTTTTTTTTTTTTAGTTGCATCTCATGGGAATGTGGTTTTAGTCTGTGCAGGCCTTTGGCCACCCAAAGACCACTTGCCTTTGAGTTGGTTTACTTCTTAATATTTCATGTGTCTTGAGGCAACTATTTGGGACATCAGCTTGCCTAGTTACCCATTACAGCTTCTATAACATTTAATTTTATTTATCAATTTGATTGGGCCATAGGATGCCGAAATATTTGGTCAAACAGTCTGTGTTTTTCTGTGAGGGTGTTTCTGGATAAATTTGACATTGAAATTGATGGACTGAGAAAAGCAGATTACCCTCCTTAAATGTGGGTGGGCCTCATCTAATCGGGGGAAGGCCTGAATGGAACACTGTTGACCCTCCCCCAAATAAGAAGGAATTCCTCCTGTCTGGTTGACTTTGAGCTGGGACATCATTTTTTTCTGCCTTCAGACTCTAACTGCAACTTCAGCTTTTCCTGGGTCTGGAGTCTGCACTTGCTCTAGAACTAGAACTATCTGGTCCCCTGGGTTTCCAGTTTGCTGATTGCAGATCTTAGTACTTGTCAACCCCCTTAATTGTATGAGATAATTTTATATATATAACAATATCACATATAATAAATATATGTCAATATAATACATATTACGTACACACACTCTATTGGTTCTGTTCTTCTAGAGAATCCTGACTAATACAGATTCTAAGCCATTAAGCTTTACCTTCTTTAAACAAAGTAAAACAAAACAAATTATTAATTACTTATTGATTTGCTAGAAGTCATTATTATTAATTTTTAATGACAGCTACTATTTATTCAACACTTAGGCTGTGTCAGGCATTTTTGTATAAATGGTATTTTGTCATAATAACCATTGGTCAAAAGAGAAAACTGAACCTCAGGGCAGTTTAGTAACTTGTCCATCATCAGAAGAGTAGTTAGAGATGAAGTCAGAATTTCAACATAATGCATGTTCTAATAGTATTCAGAGAATTACCGCAGATAGATAAAAACACATGTCTAGCCTTTTCTGATGCAGCACTGGAGAAGTGGTCTCTAGATTGGAAGAATCAGTTTAAAATGCAACTGAATTCATCTAAGAGGGAAATAAATGCAATGCTATTCTGCCAAGATTGCAAAGTAACTAAATTGGTGTACACAGAGTTGCTGATCTGTGTAAAATGATGCTCTGATGTTTTTAGCATCAGCAGGGTAATGTAAGATATTTAAAAAGCAATACTAATGATTAAAAAGGTGTCAGGCAAGCCCTTATGTGTCCCAAGGGCTGGCATTTATTTAAGATAATATGAAGGGACATAAACTTAAGGTCACAGCTGAAGTATTCAAGCCAGAGGGAGATGCTGCCAAAAAAAAAAAAAAAAAAGAAAAAAGTCAAGCTGATTCCACAGCAAACCAAGATCCCTCAAGCAGAAAAATAAATGGGCATTTTATGAAGAGAGACTGCTGGATGGTGATTAGCATTCACCTTGGTGCTTTGTCTATGTTTGTAGTGGTTGAAGGGCACAAAATACAGTTATAGGAAACAAAGACTTTGTATTTTGGTTCAGTCACTTTTTAATTATTAGGCCCTAGGAAGATGTCTTAAATTTTCTTAACCTCAGTTTTCTCAACAATAAAATGAAAATAATAAATAATAGTTCTTGATTTCACATAATCATGCACCCCAAATGAAGCAATGCACGTGAACTTTTACAATTGTATTTTAAATTTGTCTAATAATGTCTACAAAATGATGTGCTAAAGGAGATAGGAGGAACAGAAAATAACTAAGAAAATATTGAAATAGAACACAACTTCTAAACATCCTGTGTGATATTGATGACACAAATCTTTTTTGAAACACAGCAGGAGCTGGTGAAGAAATCACTATGAATTATATGTTATGGTATAGGTAATAATAATATAGCAGGCTGTCTCAGCTGAGCTGTAGAAAAAATTCCTTTAAGTGGCATATGGATTTAGACACTAATTTCCACAAGGGGCGCTTTGTGAACTCTTGGTTGATCACCCTTTTAACAGCCAAAGAACATTCTAGAAACTTCAGAATCTATCAGATTTTAAGGGATACTTGAATGGGTTCTAGGTGGCTAATAGGAAAGTGCTTCAAGCATGTCTAAAAGTACAGTTCAGGTACGTACTGCTGTGTCTGACAGACTGTGGAGCTTGTAGAAACAGGGAGGTAGATGGCCCCAGGGCCACTAAAAATAGTTACCTCAAGAAGTTCATGCTGAAGTGCCTTGTCCAAGTACTAGGATTTCGGGATCACAGGCAAAAAGTGAGACTATAAACTGGGTGCGGTGTCAGAAGGCTGTAGTCCCAGCTACTAGTGAGGCCGAGGTGGGAGGATCGCTTGAGCTCAGGAATTCAACACTCACCTGGGCAACTTAGGAAGACCTTGTTATTGAGGGAAAAGAAAAAAAAAAGCGAGACTGGACAATTTCTTCACCTTGGCACTTCTCCACCACCCTCTCCATTGAGGAATAACTTCATGGTCCAGGAATGAGAGGCTACAGATTCAAGTAAAAACCACCAAGGGCCCTTAAGCACTGCTTTGGGTTGGGAGTAGATGTGGAATAGGGTAGATGTGACACTGCCCACCTCTAGGGGACAGTTTGCCATATCACATGTGTTACTGGCATCTCATCTGGTAAAATTCCCATTTCACTTTCAAAAGTGTCCAATTTCAGATAATATATTATACAGTGACTCACCAAAAGGAAAATGATCTTACCAAGGACACACAAACTGATGGTGTTTAAGGAATATTCAAAATACAAAGATTTTTAGTGTCTGAAAATTTCAGAAATAGTTGAGTGAAGGGACCTACTGATAATACACGGTTTCCTGATGGTCAGAAGGTATGGGTTTCGGGCATGAGACTCAGACAGTTACTTACATTGATTAATAAACAGCGAAGTGAAATCTATGACTTAGTTACAAATGCTGTAAATGTTCAGAGAGACACACAATTCAATGTGGGACCTTATCTTCAAGGAAGCCTTTATACAAGGGGGAGCAAAGCCTTAATTGCATGGGCAGATTCAAGAGAGGAAGAGAGGGAGGGAGTGGATAAGGAAGGGAGCTCTGTTTGGATGTAGATTAGGAGATGATCCTCAGTTCTGAATCTCTAGAAAGCTACCTCTTCCTCTGACCCACTCTTAGGACCTCTGAAAACGTGGAAAGCCAAGAGTTGATGTGCCAAAGTAGAATATGCCTCTCTCATCTCTATCCCATTAAGTTCAGAGAAAGAGTCTTTCATTGCAGCTATGTCTTGGTATATTGGATTTGATATACTATCACTAAATTATTGCCTTCTAAGACCTGGATCCCTGGGGTTCTGACAAGACAGAAACACTTGGTCTTAATATTTTGTCATTTTTCAAGCATCACAGAAAGTTAATCCCGATATAAAGCTGAATAAATAAAGACATTGTGATTATTTTAATAATTATCATGTCAAATCAGTGTAGAAGAGCAGGTTATTTTAGGATGATCAGAATTCCTGACTAATTGCTATTATATTTTGATTTATTAATAAATGAAAAAATCATTACTTAATAAATAGTTTCTCTAGATGATAAAATCTTTCATACTCTGTAGTCCATGATGGTAAAGTAACAACAAGGATTAAGAAAAGGTATTATTAATTAAGTGGAATCAGATAGAACTAAGTTTTCATCCCAGCTCCATTCTCCATTCTCTGTGTTGTTTTTGACACTCATTAAATATCTCTGCACCTTGACTTTTTAGTCTGTGATTTCTGAGCAAATTAATATTAACATATGAAGAGATGAATAAGCTGTTTTGGCAGGGTTGTGAAGATTATAAAAGACAACATTCAGCAAAAGCATATCCTAAATTGTGAAATGTTACATCTAGGCAAGACATTTCCAAACCTGAGTAGCTCTAAATTCTTAGAAAGGATATACTGTATTGTACTGCATGCTACCTCAGTGTGGTATGATAAGACTTTCCATTGTCCCTGACATGTGGACTTACTTACCTTTCTGATTTCTAGCCAATATTCAAGGTCTTCCGGATCACCCAGTCTACATGGCCCTATATTCTCTCTGAACTTCTATTGTAATATCTCCGGCCAACACCGCCTAGTGTTGAAATGTTCTGTTTCACGACTGTGAGTTTGTCCTTGGAAAACTCCACAAACCGATAATTCAAATAGCTTCTAAAAACAGCCCAGTGTGCACTTTTAGGCGACTTGACTAATATTGTTTGAGGCATATGCTATTATTTCTCTGCTTCTCTAACACAGGATAGGAAAGGTGAGTGTAAAGACTGAATGGGAAACACAGAAGGAAGACATGCCTTGGAGTAAGGGGTACATAAGTTGAATCTTGAATTTTGGCTCAGCCACTTTCTATGAGATCTTGGACAAAGTATGTCTTTCTCTTATATTTTCTATTCCAAATAATCAAGAGAATAATACTCATGGAGTTCTGAATGTTAACCAAGAGTGTTTGAATAGCACTTATTATATACCAGAAATCTGAAATGTATTTGATTCCTTTTTTTGTTCACTTGTTTGACTACTTCTGTTTCTCTAAACCTCATTAATTTGTCCATAATGCAATTATTTGTTAAGTGCATACCATATAGTTGGCAGCATTCTAGGTAGTACAGCTTAAGATTCAGGGATAAATCAGAAAAAAATCTGATGGTGGACCTTAGAGTTAAATGGGAGGTGATAAACATGTAAATAATGTAGTATAATATAAAGCCTAAAAAATATATGGTAAGCAGAGGTATAGGATCATTGGTGTGCAAATGTAGAAAACAGGAACTGTTAATTCTGCTTAGGATAATTAGGAAGCTTTTGTGGAAGAAGTCATATTTAAATTGGATCTTAGAGAGGATAAACATAATTTTAATAGAATGAATAGGAGGAACATTTGAGAGGGAGGGAATAGCAAGAAAAACATGTAAATTGCAAATATTTTCATGCTGTGGTGGATGGTCTACTGTGGCTGGAATATAAAATATTGTAAAATTATTGAAGGAAGTGAGGTCAATTTTTGGTATGTGAAAAATAAGGAAAAATTGAAACACATTTACAATTTCTAATTAAATCCTTGATATTCTTCCAAGGATTTTTTAAAAAACTAAGAAATCGTCTTTGTATAACTGATTATTTAGGGTTAAATAAACCTCTAACTTAGAGTATACACTGAAATAATTCCATAAGTTAGCAAATCAAGTATATATTCAAAAGAAATATAGATGATAAGGTACTTAAACTATAAATGTCAAGGATATCACCAACAAACTGAAAGGCAAACAGCAAATAAGTTCCATGTGGATGACAAAGTGTCTCAATCTTCAATGTATAAAAAGCTTTTATAAATCAGCAGAAAAAGATAGTCATCCCCAAACTCCTTAGACAAGGGAACTGAAATAGCATTTAAAAAACCATTGAAATGGATAATAAACATATGAAAATGTGTAACCTCACTGATAATCAAATGAATTTAAAGAAAAACAAAAGTAAGATAGTAGCATTTTCCTACTGAATTAGAGACTATTTTTAAGTGATGTCATCCATCAAATGTTGTTTGTGATTTAGAGAATAGGGATGTTCATCCACTACTACTAAGAATATAAAGTATACAATTTACTGTAGGAGTATAAATTATAGTCTTAGTAGGAATATAAATTATGCAGTCACTTAGAAGACATTTTTCCTATATTTATATGAACCCTTTATATTATCCATAGCCTTTTAACTAGCGATTCATATTTAAAGAAATAATTCATAACATATGTAGAACTTGACAACAAGGATACTTATCATAGCAGAGAAAAATTTGACAAAAACATTAATCTCCACACATTAGAGACTTGTTTAAATATCCTATGATACATTTTTAGTAAGGAATACTATGTAGTTCTTAAAAAGTATGTCATGATAGTACTGTGTCATGACATATATAATATTGAAACTATTTTACAATATTATACTATTATTACATTAAAAATACAAATATGTGTGTATATGTGTATATAAATATTCATACTACATGAACACACACCGACAATAAGGAAAAGTTACTGAGAGTAGATACAATATAACATATTATCTCTACATGTTCAGGATATACGTTTTTGCCATTTTATTATTTTTGTTTGTCTACATTTTCAAAATTTTAATAAAAGGATTAAAATTTACACTGAAATAAAAAAAAACCTTAAAGTATACCCTTTGCTTTAAAAACAGATCCCAGCTTCTGGAACATAATTGTTTCAGTGACATGTGTATTTGCTCTTCAACCTGAGAAGCCCCATGCCATTTGGGTTCCTTGGGAGAAAAGCTAACAGGCCACATCAGTCTATTGATACAGACTTTGCTTCAGAAATCATTTAGGAAAAAACATGTGAATTTTTGGATATGCCTTTTATTTTTCATTTCTTCTGGTTTTATCAGGTATTCATAACACCCAATACTCAGTGGTCCTGGGTAGTGTGGGCTATAATTATTGTACTGCTGGACCACAGTTGGTTTGCTTTTGAGTCCCCTTCATGGGATAGGATTGGATGATCTTATAAATTCTGAATGTTCTTGTGGGGTTATATAGTCATGTTCCCAAGCTGGAAGAGATGAGGAAGGGTTAGGATTAATTATTATGAAAATGATACAGATGCCCTTTTCTCTCCCAGTGAAGAATAGATACATTTACAATAATATGGAAGATAGGGAATATCCGTATCCTATTACAAGGTCAATGTCTTTGATCTCCTATGGGCAAGGGCAGCCCCTATTTATATCACTATTGGTCAGAATATCATTCTGGGTAATTACATTAAAAGCCTGGAAAGGTCAGGAGCATCATTTTAGTAGTGGAATGAAATTTTAAAAATTCATTGCATGGGGTTAACTTATCTCATGGACAATAAGTCTTCATATCCTTGTAGTTTACAATACCATACTGAATACTTCCCACAGGGATAATTTGTTTGCATCAACAAAGACCCATGATTCTTGTCTGAACCCCTTCCCTAACAAAGGGAGCCTGCCATGTTGGGCTGAGAAGCAGCCCAAGTTGTGTACCTGCATGTTCAGAGGGATGCTGAAACCCAAGCAAACAACTGAAGGAAAATTTTCAGTGTGAAATAATTTGAAGTAGAATTGAGGTACAAAGGTGAAAAGACACTCCTGGCATATTACAACAAGATAAACATATAAGAACAAGAAAATCAGAGTAAGAATAACAAGTCTAAGAGATGTGAGTGTTGGCTACATTTGCCTCGTATGGGACATATTTATCTTCGGCTAAGACATGGTGAGAGTTATGAAGGATACCAAGACATCCCAATCTTACAATAGGTACTTGATAGAAGACAGGGAAGCCAACATTGATTATATGAAGAGATTCTATTTTCAATACTTGATTTAGGGATTATACATATCAAGGGCATATATATTTATTTGGAACCTATTTATGTATTAGGCACTGAACTAGGAAATATCAGGGTAAATGCCTCCAGAATAATCATTTAGGGCTTGCATTTATGGGAAAGGCAAGAAATTATAACACTTTGCCTGAAAACTTTCAAATATGTTTGAGTACCTACTATGTCCCCGGCAGTCAGTCGGTCAGCCCTCCGATTGCCAGGCAGTTGGGGTAAATAGGTTCAAACATGAAGATGCAAGATGGGGATGGACAAGTAGGAAAAAAAGCTGATTTTGTTACAAGAAAGAATATAATAAATAGGTTAGATAGTCCACAGGCTGATGTATGAGGTCATGTAGCAGAACTGGATATAGCTGAGTCATAATTACTAATAGAATGATTAAACAAAACACAAGGATCAAAATGATGGTATTTTGAAGGTGATAGTAAATTTGAGGATGAGTCAATATTACTTTCTAAAACAAAATCAAAAGGTGTTCTGCTAAACAGTGCCAGCAGTGGACAGTCTAAGATCAGAACTTACAGGTTGAAGAGACAAGCCCACAGTCTGCCCTCCACAATATATAGTATAGATTAATATACAGAGTATGTTTTGATTCACTAATTAATCTATAGTATGTCTAGAATTAATAATTAATAAGTAGTACTTACTGTTAAGACATTGCTTTATGTGCCGGGGATAAAGTAGAGTAAGAAAAATTAAAAATAGAGGCAAAATCCCTGCCATCATGTATTTTTTTTAAAATAATGTTATGTAATGATACATGCTAAATTTTGAAAATGCAAAGCAGTCAAAGAGCATAGGGTGAGGGGAGGTGGAGGTAGGTGCCTCATCTCTGATAGTTTGGGATGAGATGACCTTTAAAGTCCGACTGAAAAGGTAGCATTTGAGTAAAGACCTGAAGGAGGTGAGAAAACCACACAGACGTTGGAGGACAACAATATTTTAGTTATAGGGAATCAAAAGAACAAATGGTTCAAACAGGAGTAGTCTTGTATTTGAGTACCAGCAAGGAGGAGGGCTGCAGGAAGTATGGTCAGAGAGATAAACGGACAGGGCAGATAATGCAAGCTACTCTTAGGGATCAAGCTGTGACTCCCTGAGGCTATTGAGCCGAGGCTTGACATGCTCCAACAGGAGACCTCTGAGCACACTGTCAGGGGCACGGATAGGGCAAGGTGAAGGAAGGGAGAAGCCAGTAGGAGGTGCTGCTGCAATGATCCGTGTAAGAGGAGAGCTTGCAGCAGGAGGCTAACAGCAGAGGAGGGAAGAAGCGGTCAGATTCACAATACCACATATGTTCCCATAAGACCTGAGAGTATTTATAGATTCTTAGTCTGTGGAGTTTAACTGAAATAAAGGGATCAAGGATGATTTCATGATTTGGAGCCTGCATACATGGAAGAAGGGAGTAGCTCCTTACTTGGATGGGAAATGGTGATGTGGAGGAAAATGGGGGGGGTGCAAAACAGAATTTCGTTTTAGGCGTGTTAAATGTAAGACATCTATTAGACCTTTAAGAGTATATATTGAATAATTAGTAAGCTATAATAAAGCAGACTCACCAGAAAAACCTGTTCATCAATAGAAGCTGAGTTACCTTAAACCTATTATAGCAAAGGGGCTATAGACCCCACTTGGATGAGGTCTTTGTATTGTCTAAAATGGGGGACTTTGGGAAGGATATTTATAGGATTTTTTAGTATGATGTTGAACTGTATTTAAGACGGATCTTTTTGCTTGAAGCTCTGACTTGGGTGGGGCAACGGAAATATATGTAACCTAAACATTTGTACCCCCGTAATATGCTGAAATAAAAAATAAAATAAAAAAAAAGTGTCATTCCATACCAGGGGAAAAAGGGGCTTCTGGTTGAAAATGGGCAAAGTTAATATAATAATTAGAATTGAGAGACACAAAGCTGTATAATTAATGGAGTGAGTTTTAAGGATTCCTAAGAATCCTTAGGTTGAAGTTGTCAGTTAAAAAGTCTTTTGGTGATTAAAGGGTGGCGATATGTCCTTAATAAAGACAAAGATATCCAGGAATAAGCACTCTGCCGTTCCAATACTGAGGAAGATAACAGTACCTGATAAGGTCCTTTCCATTGAAGCTTTAGAATAATTTTCTCTGAGGTCTCTTCCAAAAGATAAAGTCTCTGGGTTTAAAATAATGAAGAAATTTTATGAAGGGAAGATTTTAAGGAAAAGCTGCTTGTACCTGTTGGCAATGAGACTGAGTGTCTTTTGTAATAGCTACTTATATCTCCACGTAATAAGGCAGTGTCTAGGAAGGCTGGAAATGCTCCCGGATAGCTAGGATTGTAGCTCATACAGAGAGAGCAGACGAGATTCCAAAAGAGTTGTCATTATTGTCATTAAGGCCAAAGGCAATACTTTGGGTTAAGGAAGTTCAAAGGTTTCTGAAAGTTTGAATAACTGAAACTGCTGGGATTTTATTTTTGTTGGGTTTTATTTCTTTGGACATGAAATTCATATAACATAAAATTAACTATTTAAAGTTTAAAATTTAATGGCATTTAATACATCTACAATGTTGTACCAAGATCACCACTATCTAGTGCAAAATATTTTCATCACTCTCAACCGAAACCTTGCTCCCCTTAAGCAGTCACTCCTCATTTTTCCCATCCCTAGTTCCTGACAACCACTAATCTGCCTTGTGCTGCTGTGGATTTTCCCATTCTAGATATTGTACATAAATAAAATCATACAAACTATGACCTTTTTTGACTAGCTTCTTTCATTTTTTACAAATGAAAGAAGGTTCATTCATGTTGTATCATGTGCCAGTACCTAATTCCTTTTTAAGGGTGAATAATATTCTATTATAATAATATATCACATTTTATTTACCCAGCCATCCATTGATAGGTATTTGGGCTGTTTCCACCTTTTGTCTATTGTAAATAGTGCCATTATGAACAAATATGTGTACAAGTATGAATTCCTATTTTAAATTAGTTGGGGTATATACTAGCTAATTTAAGTATCAGAATTTTGTCCTTTTACCTTACCTTAATATTGAATGTGATATGGGCAGTGGAGTTTTAGACAAGGGCAAATACCTTAACAATAACTTTAGTAAAATGAGTACTTTCAATATTGAAGAGATAATTTGTGCCTAGGTGGAAAAAAAATGTCAGGTGATCCTTTATTAAAGGTGTGGCTTTCCAACAAGAAAAAGCTTTGCTCTATCCTGAGAATAGACATACAATAACCTAAACAAATCCATAGTCCATTTCTAGGGTAACTATATGAAATCCATTTGGAGGGAATAAAAGGGGCATATAGATTTTGGCCCCTGTTCTGGTCTCACCTTTAAAGTTTGGTCAATATTGTGTTATAGGTAAGTAGGACATACACTAGTCACCTTCTTGGCTATATATTTAATGTTTCCCTACAAATTGGTTTAAGATCACATCTAGGTAAAGATGTGAGATGAGTGATATGTTAATTTCTTTCATCATTTTACTGTATACGTATCTTGTAAAAAAAAGTTGTATATATAAAATGTACACAATAAAATTTATTTTTAAAAATATCATGTGTAATTGATCTCTGTTATGGTGGTAAGACAAATGACTCTGTTAACTGGCATTATCAGAATGGAAGAGAATGCTATTCTTTCTTATGAAATGACACAAAATTAATTAATAAGGATTCAGTTAATGATTACTGGGAGAAAGATTTATTACAAACAGTGAAAACATTGCAAACCTCCATGGGCTTCTGATTTATATTCTAAATTATGCTCTGATTGTCCTGATTGACAAGTATTACAGAACCTTGAAGAAAGATTAACTTGGAAACAAATATGGTACCACATTTTATCTTTGAACATAATTATGTTTCTTTTAATATAAGAAGTAAATAATTATTGAATCATATTTATATGAATACAGTTTACTTACATATAATTAGCCTAGGAAGATTAGATGCCTCCTTTGATTTATCAGACCTTTATTTTAGGTTGATAAATAAAATAGCTCTCACAATAGTTTTTAGTTAATTAAAACTTAGACAATGCCAAAGAAATCTAATTACTTCTATGGTTATTTACTTTACAAGGTAAAAATAATATTAGCAAAGATAATATTAGCAAAGATAATTTAGGCATAAATAACAACTAATTTATTATTCTGCATTTAGGGTTCAAACCAGGAGTTTGTCAAAAGAGACACAGTATAAACATATCATTAGAATTTAAAGGCAAGATATAGTTATAAGTCATAGTTTGAAGCATACACAAAATTTATATGATATATGATAATTAGAAATGTAACTTTTTCGAAAATAAAGAATTGTTTTGTGAGATGAATGAAGATTATGTCAAAATTAATGTAATACAACATAATGTGTTATATTTTTGCTATCTAATCAAAGAATGATTTAGTCATTATACAGAAAAAAGCCTTATTTTATTCCATTTGAATATCGTTCTTGCCACAATTTTAAAAAAGCATTCATGAATGTATATTTATATGTATATATTCAGATTGCTATGCACTAAATTGTATCCCCACCAAATTCACATATTGACACCCTAACTCCCAATGTGCATGCATTTGGAGTAAGGAAATAATTAAGGTTAAATGAGATCATAAGGGTGAGGCTCTAATCCAATAGGATTAGTGTCCTTATAAGAAGAGACAGGAGAGAGTTCTCTCTCACTCTCATTTACCTTTTTCTCTAAAATAAGAATTTCTAAGGACTTAATTGTATCCCCCAAAAATCCATATGTTGAAACCTAACTCCCAGTGTAACGGTGTTTGAAGGTAAGTCCTTTAGGAGATAATTAGGGACAGATGAGGTCAAGGGGGTGGGGTTCTCATTATGGGATTAGTGTCCTTATAAGAAGAAACATTAGAGAACATTCTTAGTCTCTCTCTCTCCCAAGTGAGGACGTAGTGAGAAGTTGGTTGTCAGCAAGCCAGGAAGAGATTCCTCATCAGAAACCAAATCCTGCCAGAAACTTTTATCTTGGACTTTTCAGCCTCCAAATCTGTAAGAAAATAAATTTCTGTTGCTTCAATCACCCTGTCTTTGGTATTAGGTTATGGCAGCCTAAGAAGACTAATACACACACACACACACACACACACACACACACACACACACAGTCATGTGCCACATAACAATATCTTTGTCAACAACAGACCACATATACAATGGTGGTCCCATAAGATTATAACACTGTACTTTTACTCTTCTTTTTCTATGTTTAGATATATTTATATATACAGATGCTTACCATTGTGTTACAGTTGCTTACGGTATTCAGTACAGGTTTATAGCCTAGGAGCAACGGGCTGCCGCATATGTCCTAAATGTGTGGCAGTCTATGCCATCTGGATTTGCATGCATGCACTCTGTGACATTCACATAAACTACAAAACTGCCTAAGAATACATTTCTTAGAACCTATCTCTGTCAGTAGGTTTAAATAGATGATATATTTAAAGCATTTAACTTTAGAATTAGGGCATGATTATCTTTATCAGCATACCAAATAAAACAATACATGCATTATATTGAATTTACCATTTTAATAAACCATAAAAATTCCCTTGATAAACAAAAGGACAGGTTATATTCACAATCTCATACTTTTCTTAACTATTCTACAGAGTTTTGGTTTAACTATTTATATCAGTTACCACCTTTAAATCATGAAAAACTACACTCAAATCATGTACTAATTAAAATACTGTGCTAACTCAATTTTCGTATCTTGGTTTCTAAACTAAATTAAATCATTCCAATTGGTTTAATTAAATTATCTTCAGGGAATTAACATGAACCCTTTTTTAATATAATTTATAAACTGTATTCATAAGCCAGATTTTAAAAGATTCTTAAATTAATATCCAAAACTTTAAATGTCTAGCTTTTCTTCTTATTCAGTAGCTAGGAACAAAGGTCATTACTGAAACCCATAGTTAAACATTTTCTTCTGCATTACCATTTCTTAGTAAAAAATTATCATTCTAAAAGGTTAATTATCTTCCTTCTTTAGGGAAAGGAGATGACTTAAATGTAGAAAAAACGCATCTTATCCCATATACTCCAAAGAGAGAAAGAGTTTCTGTAACTGATTTTAATAATAACTCAGGCTCTTGACTATTCCACCAAGGCCTACAATTAAAAAGATGGTACTTATTAATTCCTGACATATGAAAATGAAAGAGGTTGGACTCTGAAATTAGACAAAGTGATCTTTATTTTTGGCAGACAGGACAGCGTATCTTCTCGCAAGATTTTTTTTTTTAATTTTCGTTTTTATTCTGAAGTGTTTCTCAAATGAATACTGTTATTTATGTCAAAATTTTCCCGAATTGCCCATTACAATTCCAAATTGACCTTCGAGAAACTATGTCAGTTATAGAAACAGGCACAGATTAAAACTTGAAAGAAGCAGGTATGTTTGTACTAAAGGGGGTACAAATGAAAGAGACTCAGAAAACTTCAGGAAAACTGAACCTGTGTCTCCAGAGCTGGGCAAAAGGCCAGTTGTCACCGACTGCGGGGCAGGTGAACCACAGCACCAGTCACATGAGAATATATAAAGCAGTTCTCAGAGACCCAACAACTGAAAAGAATCTTTATATCATTTTGAAAAGATAATCCAAGACAGAGTTTGTTCAATGAGGAAGGTGGCTTGAAAATACCTTCTGAAATCATGAGTGTCCAATGCCAACTTATGAGGTAGATTTACTGGGCCTTCGTCTGTCTGAGAACTTTCCTTACAGTTTCACAATGGAAAGGAAATGAGAGAGAGGAAAACAAGGGCTGTTAGCAAAAAGGCAGGTTGCCACCAAGAACAGGAATTTTCAAATTTGTTAAAATAATTAAAAGATTCCTAAAGAAGTTTCCTCTTTTCTGGGGAACAAAATAAGCATATTTTTTTAATCATTTTTTCCTTAATTCTTTTTATAAAGTGGTGTGCATTTTTAATCTATCAATAGTCTATGAAGAACGGGCATGGGATAGGAAACAAAGAAAGAAAAACAAACAGATTTCAGGGGCAGGATGTAGATCAATGCACTAACTTCTTAACGTTGTATGTATTTTTTTCATCCATTTGTAAAATATACACCAAGGACAGCGTTATAAGGAAAGTGACAATTTTACTGCAGAGTGCCCTCCACCAAGGGAAAATGAGTGCATATTATTAAAGATCTACATGTAAAATATCTATTAAATCATACTTGCTAAATTATTGTTACCTTACTGATAAAACTGGGAAGTATTGATTAAGTATGTAGTTCTTAGATTATATTTATATCTAAAATATCTAAAAGCATTGAAAATTATTTTTAAAATTCACTTGAATAAACTTTAGGAATTAATAAAAAATATGTGATTAGATGTCTCCATTATGTTACATAAATACCCTAAATGATACTAATGTCCCTGAACAAGGAGCTACTTGTGTATCAATGTATCATAGCTACCTTTTATTGAGTGTATACTATGTCCTTGATACTGAGATCTTTATAAACATAATCCTTGTCGTACTCCTGGGGGAAGATATTATTAACCCTCATTTTATACTCAAAGAAACAGAAACAGGAAAATAAAGTCACTTTGTGAGGGCCATCAAACTAGAAAGTGATAGATTGGGGGCCAAAATCCAGGTCTGTTTGGCTCCAAACCCTGTGTTCTTTTCACTCCCAAACTTCTAACAGAAGATTAAAAATGATTCATGATGTATTCTGTCTCCTGTTTTCTATTTTAGTTGGGTAGAAAATTTCTATCTTGTAGGCTTTCCCTATCCTGCTTTTTTTTAATATCTCAATAAAAATAAGATCTTATCTTTTATGTGTAAAATTTGAATATTTGCCACTGAATGTTTTCTGAATAACTTATATCTAGTTCCACTATTACCACTGTCATATTTACCTGCCATAACTTATTTGCTGTCATACTACATACTAGTGTGACTTTGACTTTTGTTCTATTGTTCTGCCTCTTCTTCTAGGTTATGGGAATTTAGAATTAGGTCTTAGTCACAGTTTGCTATCTCTGCTAAGGTCTGCGCCTCTGCCCCTCTCTCTTCTGAGATATCTGCTACTTTCTGTTTCTCTTAGTCTTTAAGGTGGCATTTCCAGATTGCCTGACAAAACTGACCAAAAAATACTTTTAAAAACCATTCAACAATATTGAAGAGAAATAAAGGAACTAATTAATTTCATAGAGATACATCAATCATACCAGTTCCTAGTATTTCTGGTGGAGTTTGGTATCCTTCCTTGATACCATAAACTCTCGTATAAATTGCTGTCATACTACATACTGGTGTGACTTTGACTTTTGTTCTATTGTTCTGCCTCTTCTTCTAGGTTATGGGAATTTAGAATTAGGTCTTAGTCACAAAACCTCTATATCCGAGCATCTGCTCTCTTTACCACATAACATTCAATTGTAGATAAGAAAAGAACAGGAGAAGGTGCTCGCATACTTTTTATTCACCCTCGACCAGAATTGACACACATCACTTCTGCTTCTAGTCCATTAGTGCATGGCCCTGAGTTGATGAAAGAACTATACCTGGAAGTTATAGTTCTAGACTGGACAGCTGCGTCTCAGGAAAATAAAATCTATACTCTATGGAGGTACACAGATCTTTGGTGGATAGTTTACTATCTCTGCTAAGGTCTGCCCCTCCGGCCATCCAATTTCTTTGTGCACCCTTCTTTTTAAGCATAGAACATATTCACTGCCCTCACCCCCCAAAAAGAAAATTTCAAACACCCTCCAGCTCCTGCACTCATCTCAAAGATTAAACCTCTGGATGATCAGAGTTCTCTCCATTAAGTCAGATTTAACTCTTTATCACTTACTAAACTATGAATTTTTTTTTTTTTTTTTTTTTTTGAGACAGAGTCTCACTCTTTTGCCCAGGCTAGAGTGAGTGCCGTGACATCAGCTTAGTTCACAGCAACCTCACACTCCTGGGCTCAAGTGATCCTCCTGCCTCAGCCTCCCGAGTAGCTGAGACTACAGGCATGCGCCACCATGCTCGGCTAATTTTTCTATATATTTTTAGTTGTCCAATTAATTTCTTTCTAATTTTAGTAGAGACGGGGTCTCGCTCTTGCTCAGGCTGGTTTCAAACTCTTGAGCTCAAACAATCCGCCCTCCTCGGCCTCCCAGAGAGCTAGGATTACAGGTGTGAGCCATGGTGCCCAAACTAAACTATGAATTTAAAGATAATTTGCCTATCAATTCATTACTCAATGCACAATGCAGAAAACAGGGACAGAATATCCAAATTGAGAACTCTCATTTGGAAAATAAAAGAATAAGAGACACTTAGCAGTCACTGGTCTATAGCTATAACAAGCTTCTCCAGGACTGGCATTGTAAGGAAGCCTTTTCTTACTGTAGGGAAAATTTCTTGATTAGATAGTGATAATGCTCTCTGGGAGGAATTCCTTTATCCATTGTTCTTAATCATTCCTGGAGTCACTGTCTCAAAGTTTCTTCCTCTTTCATTACTTTCTATGACACCTCTGAAATTTTCTCAGCCTACTCTATGTCTGTCCAAGTTTAGAGGTCCTCAGGTTATATTACTAATTGAATGCCAGAGACATTTTAAATCTGGGCTATGGGTTCTTAAGCAATACAACTTCCTCATAAATTTAACTTTTAACTATGTGTATCAATTCTGTGGTCTGGTAGTCACATCAAAATTGTTAACTAGACATATTTCTCAAATCTACTTTATTTCTTGACTTTGTCATCCATGTCTCTCTCTTTAAACTTAATAGTACCTATCTTGAAGTCATCTGAAACAATGGACTTAAGTGAAATGTACCACACTTAACATGATTTTTGCAATAGAACTGAGGCATCATTAGTTTAAGGAGACTGAGTGGGTCTTGTTGGTCAAAGTCTTCTACAACATTATATCTTGCTATTTGAGGGAGCAGAAGCAGTAAAATTTTCCAATCTGCAATACTCTTTATCTCTAGACTTTCTCTATTTCCTTTGATCTCTGCTTGAAAATCTTCTATTCCTTGCTCAAGTTTATTTATTTTTTAGAATACTCCGGACAGCCAGTAGTAGCCACGTACTTTAACATCCTGTCTTAAACTAACTGTTTCCCCCTAGAGCCACAGGACCAGCAGGGACATTATATTACCAAATACTTTGTTACAGTAAAACAGAACCCTACAACTTTCCTAACCGCTCTATCTGCTTCTTTGATGCCTACTACCCGGCTGCTAAGCCAATACCATATATTTTAGATTGTTGTTTAGACTCTAGTCTACCTCAAATTATAGTTAGGCTATTACGAGTAATAAAAACTGACATAATAATCTCTCAATTCTGGGGTTTGACATAAACATTTTTTGCTTTTCTGATTTAGTTCTCCTATAAGGTCACAGGGCTCTGCTCCATATAATCATTCAGTGATTCAGAATGATGGCAGCTCTACCATATTCCTTTGGAGACAGTAGCTGCGAAGGTTGACAATGACATTGATTTCAGGCTGAGACAGAGAGATGAGATGGAGAGAAAAATCACATCTGCTTCTTAAACACCTAAGTCTGAAAGTAACATAGATCACTTCCACTCACATCCTGCTGGCATGAAGTGTTCATTTGATCCCATGTTGATGTAAGGGTACTGAGGCCTGCAGTTCTTGTCTGGAAAATTAAATCCCAGAAAATATCTACACTATATAGAAAAGAAGCATGTATCTTTGGTCAGTTAGCCGTCTCTGCTCCAAATGTTAATTTAACAATTAGATTTATTGTTAGCTTAAGGTGCTAATTCATCTCATTTAATTTTTACAATAAACTTTAATATAAAAATAATAAATTTTACTTTCCCTATTTAATTAAATTGAAGCTTAGAAATATGAAGTTATTAACTACAGTAAAATGGAAATATTGAGTCAGAACTCTTTAATAAACTTTTTCTGATTTGTACCTTTTTTTGTTTTTGTCCTTGAAATTCTATGGAAAGTGGCAATTTCAATTATCTAAAATAGTAGTTTGTAGGCATTTTTGTTAGTTCCTGAATGATTAAGAAAATTCTCCATAATTTCACAATCACGGTTATACTCACATGTATTGACAGGTACCTATGTTGTGCCAGGTACTGTGTCAATGGTAACCCTGAAAGCATATATTAGTAGATAAACTTCTCTTAAGATATAAAATCCAGATATAAGGCTCTGAAAGGAGACAGATCCAATGAAGAAGGTCAGTTGAATCGAGGACATCTATTGCTGCTCTCAGGAATTTTATCCAACTCTTGGGGATCTTCGCATTTACACAGGAGCTAAGTCTTTCTCTCTCGGAATCATAAAGGACAGAGTTCATTGTTAGATCCCTGTCCCTGAGATAGCCTGTACGTTTAAAAATGTCCTTACTAAAAAATTGGGAATAAAAATAGAAACATAAGCAAAAATGAATCGACAAAAATGATCTATCATCCAAGTATAGGATTGTATTTCCTACCATATCTCAGATTGCTTCCAAGTCCATGAGACCTTCACATCCTACATGAACTCCAAGGAGAGGAGAGAGACTCCATTTCCAGGGCCCTTACTTTCTTGCATGAGATTATCTCCCAGGACTAGCAATATGTTGACACTGATCAGCACTGACTACACTCTCAAATTTTCTGATCAGTCATTTTGATTCTTTCATAGTCCTGTGTAGGAGAAAGAAAGAGAGAGTGAGAAACACAGACAGAGAGATTCAAGTTTTAGTCTACTTGGGCTCTCCTCTCTGTTCTTCATAGTTATAAAGACTAACACTTGCTCAAAAAATTGGCTCTAGGCAAAACCTTGCCCTGCAGCTTAGACAAAACTTCCTGTATACATAGAAATGGGTTCATTCTGACAGCCCATCAATACAACCAGAGTTTAATACAATCAATAAAAACACAGATATTTATTTTAGGGAAATTACTTACAATGTACCTATTTATCTTCCCAGTAATTTACCCATCCATGTCATTTTTCCATTCATTAATCCATTTATTCACTTATCAATCTACTGAAAAGTCTGTGTAAGTTTTTATGTGGGATATTTAGCATAATGATAAAACAAAATCCCTGTCCACAGGAAACTTCAGTTTACTGAAGAATAGACTAAAAATATTTACAAGGCTAGAATAACAGTACATAAAAGATGAATGAGGAAGAAAGAGAAAGAGCATATTGACTAACAGCATGATCAGCACAGGTTTCCTAGAAGAGAGAGCTTGTGAACTGAGGAGCTCTATTATACAAAAAGGAGGAGAATCTTCTGGAGCAAGAAAGCAGCAATTATGGACAGAGAGTAATGTGAAACTGAACGACCCATTCACTAAACTGAGTAAGTTTTCGATATCTAGAGTGTTACGCAGTAGAAATCCCAAAAGACATGAGGATGGTGGACCTGGCAGGTGGCAGGGCACAAGGTGTTTCAAGGAATTTTGATTTTATCCTGAAGTAAGTGGGAACATGAAAAAATTTTTCCAATCTTCTCTGCCCAATATTTATTAAAGCATATGAGGAGTGGGCATTTAGAAGGTTTTCCCGCATTCAGGTCCAACTCACGTGTTAGAAGTACCCAGATGTGTGCACAAAAGAGCAATCTATTAAGGATAAATGGTTTAATGGAATTTCTCATACATTCATGACCAAGACTCATGAGTGTAGTATTTCCTAATAGAAAATCATTAATTCCACTGGCACCAGGCCATTAATCATAATACATTCTTTTGTTAAATTCTGATGTTCTTGAGCATGTAATTTATAGGTCAAGTCTCACAAATGCTTGGTGCAGAATAACTGAGGCTTTACTGAAAGATATATTGCTTATATCTGTAGCTCACTAAAAACCTTAACTAGGATGACTACACATCTGTCATAATTCAAATGGATTTCAACCCTGACCAGCTCTCACATAAACAAACAGCCACTCTAAGTGGCAGACTTAGCTTTTCTCTTCCCGTGTACCAAGCAGCTGGCCTTTGGGATTCTATATATGGCCTTGTATAGCAAGGAATACTTTGGGATCAAGGTATAATAAAGCAGAGAGAGGAAGAAATTTAAGTATACAAGTATACAAACAAAAAAGTCCCTCAAGAACTTATGGCTCTAAAATAAGCCAATGCTCTCAAATAATACATATTAATATTTTATAAGAGGAAGAGCTGCATACTAGCAATATTTTGTTTCCTAGATCCTTTCATCTCTGTCTTGACTTCGCTGAGTGATATAAAGAAAGAACATCCATAACATTCCTACCTGAGATGTATTGGGAAGAAAAAAAATCACATTTTTCTGCAGATAACAAAAGAGAATAATATTTGAGAAGGAGGTAAGAATAGGTAGAAAGAACAAAACACAATATTACGTTAGTTCTCTAGAGCTGCCATAACAAAGTACCACGAACTAAGTGACTTAGAACAACTGTAATTTATTGTCTCACAGTTCTGGAGGCTAAAAATCTGAGATCAAAGCATCCTCAGGGTTGTTTCCTTTGTATGGTTGGGAGAAAGAATGTGTTCTATGCTTGTCCCCTAGCATCTGGTGGTTTTCTGGCAATCTTTGGCATTCCTTGGCTTGTTAAAGCATCACCCTCAACATCGTCTTCATCCTCACATGCAGATTTCCTTATGTGCGTACCTGTGTTCAAATGCATATCAGTGATATGGGATTAGGGCCCACCTTAATGACCTCATTTTTTTAATTTCATTACTCTGTAAAGACTCTATCTACAAATAAAATCACTGTCTGAAATACTGAGGGTTAGGGCTTCAACATATGACTTTTAGGAAAACAATTCAACTTACAACAAATATATCATTTAGAGAATCCTATGTAATAACTCAATAGGGCTAGAGTATAGAATGGTTTGGGAATTAGAGACAGATATTAGAGGGCCTTTGTATACAATACAAAGAGTAAGTGTTACTGATTGGTGTCAGACCATAGAGTGGTTTGTAGTGATGTTTCACAAGGTTCTATTCTTAAACTAATTCTGTCCCTAACATTTATTGTAGTAGTGGGGAATCTGCCACCTTAGGGCCACATGTGGCCTTCTAAGTTCTTAAGTGTGGCCTTATGACTAAATCAAAATTTTATAGAACAAATCTATTTTTGTTAATACATGTTTGTTCATCTATTTTATTTTATTTTTAAAATAAATGTATTTAAAATGCCAAATTATAAGATAAGTTTCAACAAAATAATCCTCCCAGATTGAAAGATACAATTTTAGAATGTCTTTTTTTCCTTTGAGTAAACACCTGGTAGCAGGATTGCTGGATCAAATAAATGGTAGTTCTACTTTTTAGTTCTTTGAAGTATCTCCATACCACTTTTCACAGAGGTTGTACTAGTTTGCAGTCCCACCAGCAGTGTATGGGTGTTCCTATCTCTCCGCATCCATGCCAACATTTGTTCTTTGGGGACTTTTTGATAAAAACCATTCTCACTGGGGTTAAATGATATCTCACTGTGGTTTTTGTTTGCATTTCCCTGATGATTAGAGATGTGGAGCGTTTTTTCATATATTTGTTGGCTAATAGTTTGTTTTCTGTTGAAAAGTTTCCGTTCATGTCTTTTGCCCATTTTAAATGGGGTTGTATGATTTTTTCTTGCTGATTTTCCTCAATTCTATATAGATTCTAGTTATCAGCCCTTTATTGGATGTGTAGCATGCAAATATTTTCTACCATCTGCAGGTTGCCTATAAGTTCTAATGATTGTTTCCTTGGCTGTGCAGAAGCTTTTTAATTTGATCAGGTCCCATCTTCATAAATTTAGTGAGTGTATGTACACACAGTGCACCTTCCATGACAGGAAAACATGAAGTGTTTATTGTACAGATAAAAAAAATATTAACAGATCCAGATGCTCTCATTTCTTTTCATTGTATCTTTCATCAGCAAAATTTCTGTGCTAAAGCTACTATTTTAAGTGACACTTTGCAGCAAATTATAAGCATAGTCATCTATATTTCTGCAAATACAACATGACTGTTTCAGTTCTGTAACATGCTAAAGTTGAACAATGAGATATTCAAGGTAGATATGCCATATCATTCTAAAGTGCATTTGCTATGGCAAGGATGATGCTAGCCAAAATTTTATCTCTGGGAGAATAGATAATTAAATTTTATGAAGAAGAGAATCGGGATTGTGAATTATTGAAAGAAGATTTCTATAGAAGTGCAGCATTTCTGTGTGCTATAATGTCAAACCCAAACAACTTGAATATTTCTTTGCAATGTAAAACTAAGTGTATAGATGATATGTGTCAAAAAAACTCTACGGATTTCATAAAAAACTATTTTTTTCAAAATGCTTCTTCTTCGAAAGGAAATTTCGGATGAACATTTTCCACAGTTAGCAAAGGTCATTGGTGAGCAGGATGATATGTGCAAATCATTTGAAGAATACACAGCTGTTATAGACCCCTTAACTGAAGAATATAATGAAAGCTTCACTGACTTTGAGAATCATGACATCACACTAAATTAGCATTTCAGCCTCACCTAGTTGATATCACCAAGGCACCTAAAGAACTTCAGATGGAATTGATTGAGCTCTCAGAAGATGGCATTTTAAAGTCATTGTTTAATGCTAAGAAAGATACAATTGAAATATGAAAAACTGCAGTAGAATATTCACACCTTCAGCAACATGCCTGAAAAATGCTTTCTTGCTCTGAAACATTTATTGCTGAGAATCTACATTCTCCTACCTAACATAAATGAAGATGCTCTTAAGGTCATAAATGACTGATATCCATTTAGAAGATCAACTGAAATTGCGGACCTCCATACTGCAACCAAATATTCAAATGCTTTCCAACAAAGCAGACACAACCAAGTCTTTAAAAGGTTAGTTAACTTTAAAATTTACAAATAGTTTTCATTTTTTGAAATTATTAAGTACATAATAGTTATATTTTCACAAAATAACATACATTTTTAAGTATATCTAATTGAAGTTTCTTGAATGAGGCCTTATTTGATTACAGTTAAATTAACGTGGCTTTCCAACATGAAAAGGTTCCGCACTCCTGATTTATTAAATGCTTACTAGGAGCTCAGTAACAGTATTTAATCTTATATAAGCTAAGTACCCATGATAGCCCTATGAAGTAGACAACTTATACCTGGTTTATATTAATAGATGAGTAGTAGAGGCACCTGGAGGTTTAGTAACTACTAAAGCAATTACACTAGTAAGAGTCAGAGTCAGGAAGTAAACTTAGCCTTATTCTAAGAACCCATACTCTCACCCTCCATTTTATATTGCCCCTAAATATTCTTTCTTTCTTCCTCTTTCAGTCTACTTCTATATTTTTAATGACCTGCTCCAAATCTTAGGGCTTTGAGGTTTAAATAAGTTTAAGGCAGATAAAGTGTTTAGTCTTAATATGGTGTTGATATTATTGTTACAATGAAGACAAATGTTACAATGAAGGGAAAGGAGAGGAAAAATGAGAGGCCAGTATGTTTGAAGCCCAGAGGGATAGACCTTGGTACAATGAGTAGACATTTCATGGAAGCGGAATTGGGTAAAAGAAACAGATAGATGGTGTAGTATATGCCTCATGACTCCTCGGTGGAGAAGCATAACCTGGAAAACTGATCGATGCAGGGAATATGTAGGAGATTCTTATCTAATTAGAACATATGACAAAGAAGAATTGCTTCCAAGTCTCTTACTTTACTGTGTAAAAGTTTATTCCCAGAGCAGTTGTCATAATCAATTTGTTTAAACAACTGTTCAATGAATTTAAGAAATACTTTGTATTACACTAAAACATTGGGTGAGACCTAGTAGCCAAGCAGAAAAAAAAATTCATTTTACCACTAGCCTGTCTTGATTATGGGTCTTATTTCTATTCACAATAATAAAAGTATTAAAAATTAATAATATTAATTATACCTATAGCAGTTTATGATTCTGGAAGTTCCCCAAGTATTCACTTTCCAAAACTCTCCTCTCTCAGCTCTGCTAACATTATCTGGAGTAGGAAACAGGCTCAAATTTGCAAAAGACACCTGATAATACAACTTTAATATTGCAAACTTTCAATGGTTGACACATGTAGAGCTAAAAATTTCCCCTTTCACATTATTCCCAAATCTTAAGGGAAAAAATAAAACAAAAAAACTTTACCTCCTTTACCATGGAAATGAAGCAGTTGGTCTCTCCCTCCCTCTGTATCTGAGGTAGTTTCTGTAAAATGTCTTCCCAAACAATCCTCCCAAATCCTTCCCCTGCCCCATACCGTGAAGGTGAGTAGTACTAGCATGTTCTCTGGGACCCAGAAGCAAATTTCATTTGTACATTGAGCTGCTTGAATGACTGTTACTAAATCTACTCCATTGTTATTGATGGGGGTAGGAAAAATGGAAGATAATGCAAAAATGTGTTCTCTCACCTCATATTTCCTTTTTGTATTGCTTTTGTGTGGGGGAAAAAGTGAGCATTTTTGTTATTTTTGGTCTCCATGCATTCAATGAAACTCCTTCTTTTGATACTTCCTGTGTCCTATGGGTTGCTTCCCTTTCCAGATGTAGCCCTTGACCTACAATGCTCAGATTAATATCATCTCTCATTAACATGGTGCTAATTACAATATTATTCCAAGAGACACACTGTAATAGTTAGATAATAAGCATGCAATGACCTACAATCCTTTAATCGTCCATAGGTACAAAGCCCTTAAGGGATACTTTCCTAAACATAGCATGATCTGACTTTCAGAAGCAGCATTTTAGCAAAAGCTTAACCCTAATTTCACAGTGAGAACTCGCCTCTCTTTCCTAACCTTGTCAACCTTCACTCTGACTAGCATCCAGATTAATAGTTATTTAACTGCTGAACAATTATGACAGGTGATTAATTAATTTCAAGGAGCAGCCACTTGTGCTGCTATTAATCAGCCCATCACCAGGCAGAAAGAGAAGGAAAGCAATCTGTATTTGTTACAAAAGGGGCTAGGCAGGCATTACTCAGGCAATAAGAAAAGGTCATTGTAGTGCTGAAAGCATGATGAGCAGGTTTTGTGAGATTGATGAGAGAGAATTATTTTCTGTATATATTATGAGAATAAAAAATCTGTGCAACACAGTGTGTTGAAAGAAACTTAATGCATAGAGAATGGATTCTTCCAGTAGTTAAATCTTACACCATGGGTATACACTAATATTTCTGAGTTGCAATGTAAGGTGAGGTATTCACTGTTGCTTCAAAATTTCTGAAAATATCATAATCACCAGCATTGTTGCATTTAAAATTAAATAATGAACTTAGTTATGCTTAGTGGTCCATGTCAGAAACTTGGAAGCCATTTTTCATTTCTCTGTTACTCTCATTCTCTTCAACCTTCCCTCAAGCAGCCCCTTGAACCACACTTCTCCATGGTTATTACCACCATAGTTACAGACCCCTTCAGCTCTTCTCTGGACTGCTGAAATAACCTTTTCTTGACTAGTTGTTTGTGTGCTCTACTGAAGTGTTGGTGTATTGATTTGTGTTTTTCCCTAAAATTAAAATTGGATAGTAGAATCTTTCTGATTAAACCTCGAAACTGGATCCTGTCAAAGTTGTTGGAATGGCTTGTCATGATTAAGAACATTGCTCTGAAATCAGACTACTTGACCTGAATCCTGGTTCCGTTTCTTACTGGCTGTTTGATCTTGGGCCAGTCCCAAACTTCAGTTTACTCATCTGAAAAAGGACGGATAATGATTGTATCTACCTCACAAGGAACATGTGGATTTTTAAATACTTTAATACATATAAAGTATTCAGAACAGTGTCTGGAATACAGTATGTCCTTAATAAATGTTAGCTGTTATTATTTCTAGCCATGTTTTTTCTAGCCCCATTTTTCTAATACACCAAGTGAATTCTCACCCTCACACCTCCGATCCCAGGAAATAACTCTCATATGCACTTCCATTCCTCTCACTCATTTACGTCATAACAGATTATAATCTTTAATTTTCAGCTTTAGAAATTTAGTCACCTTCTCTAAGACACTTTCCTGACTCTTCCCTGCCCTCTGGAAATGAACCTCCCCACCACTTTGCCTCCCTTCGTGTCCCACTGTTAGCTGTCAATCACCTGCAATACTTGATTACTACAGATCAAATTCTGTGTGGTAAGGGGTGTTTTTTTCCATCCATATTGTTCAGCACAATGTCTCACATGCAGCAAGAATCTGATCAATATTTTTGAATGAATGAATGAATGAACGAATATTGCAGCACAAATTGGCCTGGCAAGTGGATATAACGACTTCATCAGTTAAAATATCCAGTGAAATACTCATATCTTGACAAACTGAAGATAAAATAAAGACCTGATACACTGCTCCACAGACTTAAATGGGTATAAACTCTCTGGGGCATTGCTTTAATTGGACCTTGGAGAGAGTAGTCTGGATTGGAATAATTAGCGACTTGAGGCAAATTTTTTGAATCATATTGTCTATTAAAATTACCATCATGTGGGGAAAGCGACAAAAAAAAAAAACTAGATAGATGAGGTTTCCTCCCAGCAAATTGTCAGACGATGCTGCTGATTGCCAGATGGCCTCTTTATGAGGCTCTTCTGCAACACCAGGGAATTACCAGTGATCTACAGCAGGAGTCTTAAGGTTTCCATTTAACCTAACTAAAGAACAGAGCCTGCTCTGTGAATATATGTCATTAAAAAAAAATCCAAGTCCCATCCTCATCTCTCCCCCTTTCCATAAGCCCCTCCCCAGTTAATGGTTACATCTGTGCAGAAAAAATAAAGAGCATGCACTCCTTATTTTCCATATTAATCATAATTTATGCAGCAAGCACTTGGGGTGTCACAAGCACAAGCTTATGACTTCAGGTGGGTAACGAACAGCAGGGGCAGATGAATTTTGTATAAAAAAAGGGATGCTATTTTCACGTGGTTCAATTTACCCCTCCCTGTGTGAATGAGCTTAACTACACCTGAATCGATTTTTGCAAAGTACCTGAGGAGGTACTTAAACTTAATTGTACTCTGCGTTATTACTGGAGTAGTTAATCAGGTGCAAACTAGGACAAAGGCCTTTGGGTTAGCTCCCACCTGGGAACACTCCATCCTAAAGTGCTCCTAAGTGGAACCCTATTTTTGTCTAAACAAAATATTAAAAATTGATGTCAAAATATGCTTTTCTTGCTATTAGTGATGGTCCCACAGACGTAGCCAAAATATTAAATCAATTATTTTCTTATGTTAAGGCTATTTTATAGAGGACATCATGTAAGCCACTGACCCAAAAAAGTAAGAATGGAAGAAGAGAAAATGAATAGGAAAAAAAGGAGACAGAAATCTGAAGTAAATATAAGAAATTGTTCATCGACATGCTAGGACATCATGGCATATCCTTCTTGCCCAGGCACTGCTACAAAATAGGGGGAGAATGCTGCTTTTGCTGTCTGCAAATACAATTTGAGTTTAGTTTCACTAGTTTTATAACCTTGGGTTAATAACAGCCTTTCCGAGCCTCAGTTATCCTTTTATGAAATGCGTATAATAAAGCTCGTCCCATAAGGACCATCACAAACCCCAAATGAGATCATGTGAAACTTATTGTACTGTAAATCCCCTGAGTATCGTTCTCATCTCCTGGTTATATTTGGCATTGCTGATTTGGACTTGGTTGTATTAGACTGAGAATGAAGTTCTGTTTTGTCATAGATTATTTGATAGAGACACCCAGTATCTAGGTGAATAATTGTCACTACTATGCTTTATTTTTATTTTTATTCTTTTTGGTATAAATTTAAAGGGTAGAAGTGCAGTTTTGTTACATGGATATACTGCGTAGTGGTAAAATCTGGGGTTTTATTGTAACTACTGCTAGAAAAGTATACATTGTGCACATTAAGTAATTTCTCATTCCTCACCCCCCCTCAGACACTTAAATCCAATCATTCTTGGAAATTTTTCTTCCTTCATAGTTTTATATTATAAGAAATTAGCAAATACCCCCAACTCCCAACCAGTAGTGACAATCAGACCAGTTGCGATTACTTGTCATTATCTGCCCCCCATTTCTCCTCCTTCTGCACCTACAATTGGCCCCTGATACATGTTGCTCTAAAACCAGAAAATTAGCATTTAAAATTACTTTGTGGCAGGTACCTTCACATATCTGATTTAATTCTTACAACAACGTTGTGGCTTAGGCATTATTAAAACTATTAAATATTTTGCTTATAAAGAAACAGACATTCAAATACAGAAATGACAGTCTAAAGCCACAAAACAAGTATGTACTGATTGTAGGATTTCAATGCAGGGCTTACTAACTCCAAGAAGCATTAGCTTTCCATGACATTGTTTGTAGAAAAAGCCTAATGTAGTGAAAGGATGTAAAATTCATATGCAGGTGGAGAAAGATTTCTCTCATAGAGCTTAGGATATACAGAAGTAAGAGTTTATTTCTCTGAGAAAGAGAGAGAGAGATATCACAACACATGAATGAAGGATTAGAAATGCCAGGCTTCTGAGGGAAAGTTGTTTGGTGTTTTAAAGGGTAAAAATGGTTGTTGTTGTTCTTGTTGTTTCCTCTGCTTTAGCAGACTGATGACAGAAGTGGCAGTGAAGCTGTTCCATGTGTTCTTTATTTTCTCTCTTTTCTCTGTGAGGCTGCCTTGTCTGAGTCCTTCGAGTCTATTAATAGCACTGGGAGGAACTGAGGCAGAGAGCTGGAGCAGGGAGTTCATATCCCTGCTTTCAAGTTAAGGCTCTTTAAGGCAATGAAAAACCTCTTAGAGAGAACAAGTTAGGCCACAGGTGTTTTATTTAAAACAAAACAAAGGTAGTTGTGTTGTGAGTTTCCTCTTCAAAGGGGCAATTATGTGCTGTGAGTTTATTTCTTTTACTTTCTGTTTGACAGTTTATTTTCTCTGATAGACAGCTTATTAGTAAGGTCACCTTTCATATAGGCATTAAGCCATGAGGTAATCAGAAGGTAAGAATTCTAGAAAAAAAATAAACCTGAAGGGAAAATAAAAATTAAATAATTGGGTTTTGAAATAAGACATTGGCTGTACTTGAGGTAGTGCCCAGTCTGTAGGGAAGGGAGATAATAATCATTGAGTGTCTATAGTCTTTAGCATGCTCTGTGAAATGGGCATTGATATTCTTATTTCACAGCTGGGCAAACAGAGGCCCAGAGCATTAGGCAACTTCCCCAGGTACACCTCCAGTAAATGGTGGAGCAGAGTGTTAGCTCAAAGCTGTCTGATATAGCAGGCCATGTACTTATCCACTACGATAAGCTGCATCTGTTAGGAAATGAGTGCCTCAAATGGCTTCCAGTTTTCCTGATTCAAGTTAAGCTGTCTCCTAACTTATGTGAATGAAAGATAAGACACATGTAAACTGATATATCGATCTTTGACCTCACTTGAAATCATGGACACATGGTAAAGACAAAAGACTCATGTTGTTGAATGAGGAACTCATAGAGTTAGCCGTTGAATTCGGCGGGGGTTTCAATGTCTTGATAGGGTGAAAACCTGTTTGACGATTGGCAAGTTTGTTTGATTCTTGGTATTGAGATAATATGAACAGGTGTGAAGTAAACAACTCCAATTTCATCTTAAATGTCTAACCTCAAATATTTAGAGCTCCCTTCATGCTATGAAATCTTCCTGCTTCTCTTCTGCTTATGCCAGCCAGATTCCCATGGTTTATAATGATCAACCGCTAGCAGCTAAAATTTCTAAGTACCACTTAACAGACTATGAAAAAATAACAAGAAATTGAGTTGGTAACCTTATTTATGCTGTGCACCCCTTTTTCAATCTGAAGAAATCCATGGACCCTTTCTCAGAAGAATGTTTTTAAATGTCTTCAAATGCATAAAATAAAATGCAGAATCAATTATATTCTAATATATTGGTCCAAATATTTAGTAAGTTAATAGAGTAATATATGTTGTCTTTTTTAATTCATTAAATGGCAAGATTTGTCAGTGGATCCATATCATAGTTTTAAAATAGTGATGATTGTAATATTTCAATGTATCCATTAAATCTCTAATGTGATATGAAAGTACCTACAATTATTTCTGTTAATAGCAAAGTCACAGATACCATGAAGATTGTTTATTACATATATTGTCTATATTTATAATTGAAGGAAATTCTAAATTTTAGTTGATATTAGTGAAAACAGAGGTGTAAATTTTTTTCCCACACAAGTTTACAAACACTCTGAATTCTATTCACAAATCCTCCCAGGGGTCTAAAAACCCCTGATGCCTTTGCTATTGGCTTGGAAGGAATTTCACATACATTGTCTCTAATGCTTATAACATTTTATGAGATAAGATTAAGTAACCTTCTTAAAGATGAATGTTGAATCTCAGAGAAGTAAAGTGACTTTCTTATGGCTAGTTACATGAATGGTGTAACAAACCCCTCATCCCAGTCTACTTTCCACTCTACCCCAAGCTCAACCCTGCTCTAATATGACTCCCTACCTTAGATTATTCCATGTTATGTGAATCCTTCTGTGCTTGAAATCCTTAGCCAGCAACATTAGGAACACTCGTGATTCCACTTAGAAGGCAGTCTAATAAGCCCCACGAGGACCTTATTATATTTGGATGCAAGTCAAAGAAAAGACTTCAGTGAAGAAGCCTTCCTGAAGAGAATGGGTGAATCCTCTCGAGAAGGTTGGGGTAGAGGGTGAAATAGCTACTTAATACTCACAGAAGAGAGAGAGTGAGTTTGCGACAAAACAAAAGAACATAGCCCAATAGCATCACAATATTATCTAGGGAAATCTTTCTGAGAAAAGAAACTACTATCAAAAAATTAAGTGAATCCTGAAAGAACATTAATAAGGATTTCTTTTCTCATTATTGAAAATAGATTTTAAAAATTTTGGCAGTCCCAGATGATGTTATATGAAAATGCTCTGGAAAAGCTACTGGGCCCCTACAGAATGGTTGGCTGGGGAGGGAGACATGGCTGGCTCTCTGGCCAGACTTCCCTCTAGTCCTAGCTTTGTCATTTACTAATTGTATTACCATGGGCTGATTGTTTAATCATCCCTATGCCACAATTTTCTCACCAGAAAAATCAGGATAACAACAGTTCTCATGATATTAGTGGGGTGTATGTGTGTGTGAATTGAATAATTAAATATGTTAATACATATAACTTTTCTATGTCTCAGTTTCTTCATCTGGAAAATAAGGATCATTCATATGTACCTTGTGGGATTATTATAAGAGTTGTATAATTATAAGGCCCTTAGGACAATGCCTGACTTATAACAAGACCAGTTATGTATCTGAGTATTTTTAAGGATACACTTGAATTGGCTAGGTGATCTTGACATTGAACATATTATTCAAATTCTCTAAGTCTCAGTTTTCTCCTTTGCAAAGTGGGGATAATTTCTACTTCATCTCAATGACTACATTAAAACAGTAAGACCAGCAACTGTATTTGAACCCATGTTTATTATTCAAAACTTGAACCTTTAATATGACATAATTCTGCAAAAATCTTCAAACCAAATAACAACGCACCATCATTTTGTCTGGCTGTTTTACGTTATGGGTACATTGCAGCTGATTATTGTGGATATCGGTTATCAAAACCTCTATTGACTGTTTCTATTATTTTAAATAATTCTATACCTTCAAGAGTTATTCTATTCTCTGGAGATATTTATCTAATGTATTCCATGTTTACTGTGATTTTTTTCCCTTAAAGGCTTAAGTTTTTTCCATTATACATTATTTGCCTTTGCCTATGAACCTGACTACCTGGTCAATGTCACACTCCAGCTGAACTGATGGTAGTGCGCTTGAGTGCATCTTTAACCATTCTTACATATAACCCTCTTCAATTAGAACTAAAGGGAAATGATAAATCACACAAGTCTTAAATGACAAATGCCCTGTTAAGGAAATTCATTTTTGTTTTGTTTAAAATCATATACCTCAATGGGTAAAAAAGTGAGTATATTTAATACTTGGATAAATGGCTATTTATTATTTGGAATTTGCTCCTCATATTTTTGAAAAAAATTTCCATTCAGTACATGATGTATTATTTTAAAAATAATACATACATTACGCTCTTTCTTTTACTGAGTTTGAAAGTTTTATAATTTTGATCCAAATCCACTTTAAGCCACCAGTTTTTGTCAGGTAGGGACCAATAATGTGACCCATGTAAAGAATTGACACTTGATCCTAGCTAGTCTACCTTGGAATAGCTGAAAAGCTTGCTTTTGGTCCCTTTTTGAAGGGACTCAATTCATCTTCCAGACTGGCATCATAACTATAATAAAAAGCAAATAAATAACTTCTTCTCTAATTCCTATCAATTCAATATTCTTGACATGGTGTCAAAAAACCTTTTGGACTAGGTCAGAGATTCTTTTCTAGACTCATTTTTCACTCTGCCCCACTACACCTAAGCATTACTACCCAGTTATTATTCATGTCATCTTTCCTAACTATGTGTTTGTAACTATGTCAAGAACTTCCATTCTCTTCTCTCTCTCAATACCCCAGACCTAGTAAACACCCACTGGTTCTTTGCCACTAACCAGATATCACTTTTTCTTTCAAAACCTATGTCTCTCCCCTCATTATGGCCTATCTTCTTCCCCTGTGTCATTAGAAAAACTTGCTTGGTATTTGAATTTTCTTTTTATTTATGTGTACACCTTTAAGATCAAGACTACCTCATAAGGTCTTCATCTTTTCAGGCCAAAAGCATTCCTGGACCATAGTAAATACGAAATGAAAAGATGGATGGATGAAAAGATGGGTGAATGAATAAATGAAGGAAGAATGAGTAAATGAATGAATGAATAAACAATAAACAAATGAACACTCTTTTTTATAAAGTTCAGTTGAGATGTAATCTCTGTGAAGCCTTCCTCAGTTTCTCTAAATAGAGTTATCACTTCCCCTAAGCTTATATAAGTCTGTATGCTATGCAAAAAGTCAGGTTAGAATTAAATTTTTCACATGTTTATTATGCTCACTATGCTGTGAATTCCTCTGATGTGATCATCTATTCAGTCCCGAGTCTGCACAAGGTTAGTCCACAGTAGATATTCAGGATGATTTTTAATAAATGAGTAAATGAGCTTGTCCTACTAATTTTTTCTGTCCATGTGACTGGTTTATGGGACCTTGAAATTGCTCCAGAGGAGAATAATTGATCATTTCTTCAGATAGGATGCTGTCAAATGGATCACAGTCCAGTTCAGCTGTTTGGTAGTTCACATTTCTGAAACAGAGCATACTGGTTCAAACCAACTGTGTATTCTCCTGCAAACACACACACATACACACATACACACACACACACACACACACACACACACACTTCTCTTTAATAGTACAAACAGTAAGTTGAGCAGCTATTAAATTGCATACAGGGAGAAATATCAACAGGTGACCAATTAGCACCACAACAAAAATGTGTTTATCTTTGAAACTTCCAATAGGGAATGGTTTTCCTCACATCTCAGCAGGATATATATTTGTGCTTGAGTGCAGCTTCAATGTGATTTAGAGAAACACAGAGTACTGTTTATTCACATTAAGTTCAAAATGCTTAAAAGACCCATAAAGTAAAAAAGTAAGAACCTTTTAGACATGTTTGTCAGAGATAGGGGTAGTTAGTCTAGATGATCTTCAAGGTAGACCCATCCCTGCTTGAATCCCCTGTGAGTCCTCTTGCTTTGTGACTGTTTATCTTCTGGATCATTCTGTCCCTCCAGGGTTGAAGAACTACTGTCTAAGGGAGCTGTTTCATTTCCAGACAGCTTTGCCCATGAAAAGCCCATCCTTATAGTGAATTCAAATTTGTCTCAGTTGTTCTTATAATCATTCCACACTATTACGATATATACCATTGCATACCTATACATATATTTATTAATATACATATATGAACTCATCCTCATCCAGGTTAAATAGCTGTGGTAATACCAACTCTTTTTCTTCTAGCATGGGTTCAATCTCTCAAAGAGCTATCTAAATTGTTTTCTCTTCACCCTCCTAGTTGTTAATCAAGGCTAGAAATTTTTCCCTTAAATGGCTGTTGCATCAACCCCATTTAAAATATCTCCAGTTACTTGTTGCTTGGCAAACTCACACATGGTATATCTGTTACAAAACACAGTATTTACGAATGAATATATTGTGGTTATTATTAAATAATAACCACATAATATGATAATTGTGTTATAATATTAATAATATATTCATAATAAGAATTGCTTTAATATTAATGATAATTATCATCATCACCATTTGCATACTAATCCCATAGTCATAAATAAACACAAATAGTTGCTTTATCTCTATCATTAATGCTATGAAAGCATAATGCTTTTTCTTTTATATAAGATATAACATTTTACAGCTATAGATTCCCATCAGTTTGTAAATTCAATAGGTTATTGTTTGTGGGTATGGAGAGATTGTAACAAGTTTGAGCTAATTATCAGATGTAATTATTTGGACATAATAATTAACAGGATGTGGAGTATGAAAAAGCAGGGGTCATCAAGAATCACTTTCGGGTTATTTTCTTAGGCATTTGGGTGGGTTATGGGGTCATTTATAAACTTGTGGAGAATAAGAGGGTTAGGGGGTGGGCAGAGAGAATGAGTAAGTTTTGTATAGTTGACCTAGAAGTAAGTGTCCGCGTACAGACAGGCAGTTGGAAATACGGGTGTTGAAAATCAGAAGAAGGCCGATATTTGTGGTATAAATTTGGGAATAATGAGGCTAAACATAAGAATTGAAGTCATAGGAATGAAAAGGACTGTGCAAGCATAGAATAAGAAATAAAAGGGGCCTTGCAATAAATTCTGAGAAACCAAGCTTTGCGATACAAGCAAAGGAAGAGGAATCTCTAAAAGAGTGGACAGTCAATAACGAAGAACCTTCTGTTCTGGTAAAACAATTTTTCTTAATGAGCTCTCCACATATGCCTACACAAAATAAGGCATTCTAATTCCTTAATATTAATTCTTGCTATTCCCTCTATGCCTGATATTATCTTTCTACTCCCCTCTGCCTGGTAAAATCATTCCTACTCTTCAGGAGTCCATGCAGGCTCTGTGAAGGGTGTGACTACTGACTATAGTCTTTATCGATCCCTTACTTCCCACAACAGCTTCTCCAGATATTTACTGGCTGAGTCATGAAATCTGGTAATCATAGTTCCTCCTCTTTAACTGTTTTACTTTTGTTCCCTAACTAAGTTGGAAATATCAAGTCTGGTTTCTTTCTCCGTCCTACTGTGATTCAGGCACATCCTAGCTGCCAGATACACAGAGGCCTAAGGAGGGTAAGATAAAGGACGATGGGGGAAAATGTTGTCAAAAGATATTTACTGAGTGATTCTCTACATTCAAAAACAACAACAAAAAATCAGGGTAGCATCTGAATTAGCAAAAAGATTCACATAGTACCTGTGTTCGATATTTTATAATGACTGAACTGAGCAATCATAAAAACAATTTATTTTATGTGCATCTGCTGTGATGCAATATGACAGGGTAATAATTTATTGATCTATGGATTAAAGGTGCTCAAAATGCTATGTGATGATATCAGCTTTTTTAGCCACTAAAATATTATGCATGAGATATTACAAGCCTCATTCTGTTATTTTGGCCCTAGAGGTTGTTGCATGCCTGGCAGTGAAATGCTCATTTTTTAATGCAATTCCCTGCCTATAATCATTTACTAGGACAAGACCACGACTTAGCTCTGTCACTTTTTCTCTTGGTGTGGTCAAGATGCATTTCAATGATCCAGCTAAGGAGAGTAAGAAAATAACATTTTCTAGCTTTCAAGCTAGAAATGTTTTCCTTAATAACTTTTAAAGTATAACATGCAGGATGTTTTTATTCATCTAAAGAAAGAATTCATGTTTTCCATGACATCCTATCCACACTTCAGGTCAAGGAAAATATCAGAGAAGGGGTTTCTGGCAACACCACAGCAGCTGTCTTCGCAGAGCTTTACCTACCAACTGGTTTACTCTTGCTGGGCCACATTAGCTTGAGTCCAAATCTTGGAGTGGAAGTCTAGTCCTATTTACCTCTTTATTTATTTTTTTATTTCAGCATATTACAGGGGTACAAATATTTGGGTTACATATATCATATACCATGGAGTTCTACTCAGCCACAAAAGACAATGGTGATCTAGCACCTCTTGTACTACCCTGGATGGAGCCGGAACCCATTCTACTAAGAGAAGTATCACAAGAATGGAAAAAACAAGCACCACATGTACCTCTTCACTTTTTAATAACAGTTTCTTATCACCAAATAACCAAGGAAACTTATTATTGGGTAGTTAAGCAATAACCATGGATGAGTCCCTGCTTAGTGTGTGTTTTTGCTCATCTGAGATGGGTACATGTATGGAGGGGGTGGAAAATGGTATGTGAAATTTGAATGGTGCATCACAGAAAAGAAAAAAAGCATCTGAACATGCCGAACTCCCACCATTTGATGTGACAAGGACAAAGGAGAAGTGAATTTCTCTTGATCTCTTGGTTCTAGTAGACACTGAACAAGCCAGTTACTAGGCTAGAGCAAACCCAGAAGCAAGGGCTGAAGGGTAGACGGCCAGTGGGGACACCGTGCTGTGTAACTGTGCATTGGATAGGCTCTGCAGGCTCTTTTAAAAAATCATAAACATGCATTCCTTAGGAAAGCCAAATTTGTTTACTTATGACACAAAAGATCAAACTGTTAGTATTATGAGAGAACCAGAGACAATAAACCAAGCAAGGTGCTTCCACCTCACTTCATTGAAAGGTAACTCTTTTCCTTCCATTTTCCTTAGCCAAATATACTGCTGTAGCTGTTGGAGGGGTATTTGGGGGCTAGATGATGATGACCTCATAACTCAGGTGTCATCTCCTCTATGAATCCTTTCCTTTCCTGATTGCCAACGCCTCTCATCCAAGGGTCTTTGGCCTTCTCTACACATATCTGGTAGTACATTTAGTGCTTTTCATTTATCTGCTTATATTTGTTCCCCTGATGAGACTGAATGCACATGAAAGCACTAATGAGTCAGATTCAGTTTGGAACACATAGCACTAAGTAGGTGTTGGTAAATTTTCTGGGATGGATTACTAACAGAAGGATGATATTACCCCAATAAAAAGATTGTTTATGCAAAAAAGAATGAGACGCTATATTGTTTTGAATATCAGAGTGATGTTATATTAAGAGTTTTTCCTTATGTTCAAATAATAAAGTCCATGGATGGAGTGAAAGAGAACTAATAATTCTGAACATCCACTATAATTCCAGACACTTTATTGGGTTCTTTTTGCTGCTGTTGTTTTTTCCAAAATTGACATTATCTAAGAAAATTGTAAAATTATTACGGAACTGACCTTATGTTGTTGTGAAAAAAATAAGGGCTTTTGAAAATTATAAAAAAAAAAAAAATGGGCTTAAAGACATGATCCACAATCTTCCAGCTGTGCAATATTGGACTAACTTAAACTTCTTGAGTCTCAATTTTCTTTCGCATGTAAAATGATAAAACAGCATTTCTACAGCAGAGTTATAGAAATGAAAAAGGTTTATAAATTACTTGGCATCCAGTGAGTGCTCAATAAATGATAGATATTTATGTAAGTATTAGAGACAAGTATCTAGTTCATCTGAATCGGGTTATGGTAAGAATGTTGAGATTTACAAAGTTATTCTCTTAGAAAGGGCAAAGGGGATTAATAGACAACTAACATTTTAAAAAATTCATTTGAAAAATCAACACTATTTGTTTTCAAATTAATGAAAAATTAATGAACTTTTGATTCTCACATATCAATGTAGATGTTGCTGTAAAAATTTATACTTCCCAATGTTGATGAGTTCATAGGAAAATTGAAATTCGTACTCCAAGGAGATTATAATGATGCAACTTCCATGGTTGATTAATTGATAAAAAACTTATACATTTGCTGTAGATATTCTAAGTTCTACTTTTAAATATTACCATAAGTAAATAATCGGTGACCTGTACAGAATTATGAATGTGGATGTTCACAGTGACATTGCAAGAGAGAAAAATGTCAAAATTACCCAAATATTTGAAAATAAGGAATTTATTAAATGTATTATAAGACATTCATATGAAACAGCATGCAACAGATAAAATTATATTTTAGGGAATGTTTAATGTCAGGGAAATGACCGTGTATTTTTACATAAAAGGAGTAGTTTATACGTTCAATTGTCTCTGTGAATAGAAAAAAGACTATAGGAAAATTGTCAACACCTGTTATCACAGGGTGGTGTGGATTTGCTTTCAGACTCTTCAGGGTGCTACCAGGATTGCCACAGACCCTGGCTCTACTGTGACTACTGAAGTGATCAGTGTTCTCCAAGCAGAGACACCTGCTATTAGATCACTGATTCTCAAATCTGCTGTGCAACCAAACCCCCAGGGAATTTTTTTTTTTTTTTAAATATACTCTCAAACTTCAGTTCTAGATCTCCAAATCCAATTTCCAGAACTGGGAGCTGAAAACAAGTATTTTTAAAAGTATGCATGTTTTATTTGGGAAAATTTTCAAAAGGATACAGGTAAAATGGAAAAACCAAAGTCCACTATCCCTGCCAGCCTCCTCGCTTTGTCCAGTCCATGTTCCCTTTATATCTGTTACCCTCAGTTCATCTCCATTGTATGTATATTAAATTTCATTTTTTAGTAACATAGCTGGAATCACATTATATATACTGTGTTATGACTTATTTTTATTATTTAATGTACATTATAGACATCTCCCTAGAGAAAGATGTACATTATTTTAAGCTATAACACAGCAATCAATTTTATGTATTTTATTTACCAAAGGTTAGCTAGCTAGTATCTTGTGTTTTAATTTAAAGGAGAAATATGTGCATATGGAACAAAACTTTAAAACAATACTAATGAAGATAATGTGAAATATTCTCCTTGTTTAATTTTGTTGTTGTTTATTGATTAGTATTACAGCAATATATTCTAGTTTTTAATTTTAAAAAGTTAAAATTTACTTTCTTTTCTCCATTTTTAAATTGATAAAAGTCTTTTATATTTTTTAGTCTTTTTAGGATTTTATTCTTTTTTTGGTTATAATAATACTTTTTTGTGTTTATTTAGTAAGATGGAAGGCCAAAGTGTGTGCTTAGTTGCCATTTCAAACCAGAAATCCTGTAAATACTCTTAACGATCAGGCAAAGCAGAAATGTTCTCCCACTTCTACTAAATTTATGATATCAACAGTAAGATTAAAATTCAATCCCATTTTCCAAATGAAGTACTTGGTTCTTTCAAGTACAAAAGAATAAAAACACTTAAAATAGGCAAAAAAAAAAATGTGCTTTAAATTCTTTAAAAAAATAAAATAAAATATGTCTGGGAAGATTGTTTCAAAAGCACTTTGCAGTGGGAATTACTTTTTATTTGCCTGCAATCTTTGTTCTCTGGTCACCTTGAAATGGCCTAAACATAGCCCTTTTGGAAAAATGAAAAGCATGCCTTTTTTTTTTTTTATAAATAAAACAAATTTTTTTCCTGCAAAATGAAAAAAAAAAATAAATTTATCTAAAAATCAATAAATTATCAATTGCCATCAAAACTACCCAACAAAAATTAAAAGCATGCCTTTTTTTTTTTCTATAGAAACCTCTGTGTTTGCCTGCACTATGCAAAGAATAATGACATTTAGCTAACATGCTATAAATGAGCTATGGCCAGCAAGCCTCCCCAGCTAATATTCATCATTTGGCTGGTGTGGGTGAATATTCAAGGCATGGCCAGGAAAGGTACAAGTTCTGGGATGGAGCATGGGCTTCTAGTAATTTAAAACGAGATGGAGATAAGCAAATCTATTTCTCTGGGACCTTTATAGCTTAAGAGTGAATTATTTCTGTCCATAAAACAGAGAACCTGCTGTGTGATATTTGTAAACAGCAATTTTGTTCGTAAAAACAACATGAACCTTTTATGCGCTTGATGCCTGTTTCTTAACTGCTTTTTGTCGAATGTGTCTTACACACAAATGGATGGCAGGACAGAAAAGATATGCTCTATGCAAATAATATTTTCCACTAGTTGCTATGATTAATCAAATAGGGCCATCTATCTAATAAAATTACATCTCATGCAAATTCATGGTGCCTGTTCTTCAGCTATCTATGGCTGCTGCTCTTGCTGCTATTGCTGCTGCTACATAGTGTGTATTAGCCCCTTGTGTGTGGAATTCCTGTGTACTTTGTATAATAGATACAGTGAGCCTAGGGATTTGCTAACACTTTCTTTTGCATTTTAGCATCTTCTAGTCAATGGTATCTGCAGGGGTCCATCCAGAGAGGAAGTGGCCTCTCCTCTCTGGTCTAGAGTATCAACTGAAGTTCCTTTCCATGCGGTGGAATTAAAGGGGGAAAGGAAGGCTCTCTGAGCCTCAGATCTTACCAACATTAGATTGCAATCAGTGTAATGGGAATTATTGAACCAGCAAGGAAGTAAACTAACTGTGGACATCTGATCTGTTCATCGGTTTCTGGAGATTGGGCCTCGGATGGGGCATTAACATTGAGTTCTATGTTGGGCTTACTGGTTAAAATCTGCTTTTCTTTGTATTTTGTTTGGCAGATCAATTCCTGTTTGCATGAGACAAAGGACTTCTTCTAACAGTGTACATTGGTGGAAATAGCACAGACTTTGGATTGCAACTATGCCATTTTCTAGATGTGCAAGTTGCTTAATCAATCTGAACTCACACTCTTCAACCTTTGTTGACATACTGAACATGACGTCTCTGCTTTGCTGTTCTCTTTTTCCAGAATGCCTTCCCTGATCCTGAAAGAGCAAATAAGCAATCTCACCTTTTTGATCTTTTGGTTCAACATTGGTTGCTTATGCTTACTGCTGTCTCAATTACTCTGTTCTATGTTATATAACAAGTTACCTTTATTTTCTTGGCCAGTACAGTGGACCTTGTAAAATCAGAAGCTATGGCTTGATCATTATTTTACCCCTTGTGCCTTGCAATGTACCAAGAACATTTTGGTGATTAATGTGGCTTTGTTAAATATGTATGTAATCAACATGAATATGTACCAAGACATTTAGGTTTCAGGAAATTACTAATTTCTTTTTCTTCTATATCCAATTATACCAGGAGTCATTTCTAGGGTTCCCTGGAAATCTGACCTCAGTTATTCAAGGAAAAGGGAAGAATAAAGAAATCCTTCCCTGTGATCATGCAGAAAATCCTGTGCTATCATCACAGTCTAGACAAACCAAAGAAACAGATATTGGTTTTAAATTCATTGCAAATGCTACTGTTTGGGTTCCCTTACTCACCACATAGATCTCACTGAAAGATTTCGTGTTCTACTCTCCCCATGCTGGACACAAAGATACCTTCTGATTCCCAGTCTCCCCAAACTCCCATGGAATCAATTTGCCTCATGTTTATACTTCCCCTGGGGTGCTATACACCAGTGATGCACAGAGAGCTCCACTAGGAACCCATAACACTCAGTGTTCTCAGGTTACAGGGAGCCAACATTCCCCACATTGGTTGGGTAGCAACCCTGTTCTTCTGAGATTGTCAGTTGCCACATCCTGCAAAATAAAGTCCTGGAGTATGTGGGCACAGGGATAATGGCCTTTAAAATGGTCTATGAAAACACAAAGATATTAATTCTTATGCTACCTTCACCTTGATAAGAGAACTCTGAGAGTTGCTGGGGCAAATAAGAAAGTAAGGGAAATAACTTCTATCTTTCTTATTCCTACAACAATGAGAACAAGACAAACTTTTAATCAAAAATAATTAACTTGCAATAGGTAAATGAACTAATTTGTTAATGAATAAAATTGAAATTAAATGCCCACTTCATGAAATCGACAGATACGTTCTATTTTCACCTTTTCAAAGCATCTAGCACAGTGTATAGCATTCCGATTGTCCACAATATATGTCTGACCATGCTGCAAACCCTTGCTGCATTGCGTTTGCATGCATTGTACCAGAGGTTTGGCATGTTAATCAAACTCCAGTTAAAAAGCTCAAGTTCCCTGAAGATTGATGTTCTCCCTATGACTCAGTTTCAATCATTTGCTACCTGATTTCTTTACACTTCTGGGGTATCACTGTTAGAGCATCAATATTATTACTATATTATTGACAACCTGGAGGTTATTATCTACAAGAGCAGTGGTCACAGTACAGCAAATCTTTGAAAACTTGAGCTTTGGCTTCATATAGACTTGAGTTCTCATCACGATTTCATTACTATCTAGAGTTGTAACATTTGACAATACACTAAACTATCTACACTTCAATTTTCTTACTTTTGAGATGAGAATAATAATAGTAATTACCTTACAGAGTTGTAATAATGATTGCAAAAGACTGCATGTGTAGCTCATAGTGCATTCTCTTACATGCTATATTAAATAAATATTTTTAATTATTGTTAATAAAAAGTTATCCTTCCTATAAAGATAACCCAGTTCATTCACGCATCACCTTACGTGTCCCTGTCCTTTTCACTTGTATAGCAGTGCAACTGTACATAAGAGGAAGTTAATGTCTACCTATGTAGCTATCTAGCTAATTGGTTCAGTACAGGTACTGACTGCTCATCATGTGACAGGGTCGGGACTAGACTAGAAAGTCATTTTCTGTTCTTAAAGAGTTTCTAATGGATACACATAAATAGTCAAGTCATGACAATACACTGAAATAAATATCGTGGAGTAATTTAAGAAACATTTATTGACTGGTATCCCTCTGGCAAACATGGCTCTAGGCTGGAGTGATACCTGACTTTGAGAATACAGAGCAAGAAAGGCCAAGGCCCTGAACAAATAAGGAAAGGCTTCTCAGGGGTAGGAATCTTTGATGTGAGCCTTGAGAAATTAGTAGTCCATAAAGAGGATGGAAAGTGTATTTTATCTGAGGAAGAAACAAGTACAAATGCAAAGACTGAAAGATGGTGGTGAATAAAAGTGGACCAGAGAGGTGGGGACTGGCTGAAGGTGAGCAGGAAGAGGTCTGTGGAATCAGATAATGAAAGACTTTATAAGATGCCAGAGAGGGAGAGCTTTAAGCACAAAGGAGAGCTCCTCAAAGATACACCATGACTTAGGAATTTGACTTCAAAGATATGTGCTTGACTATTCTTTTAAGGGCCTACATCCTGCCTTTTTGTGCTTTAGCATGAAAAGATATCACCATGGCAGTAGATATGTAGCCTTTGATAGAGCAGCAGAGACTATGTCCACCAAAGCTGAGAATCACGGATAGCTGAACAGAAATTAGTAATTTGTCCCCTACCCTTCAAGAGGCTATGATTTGTTCTAATATTGGAAGACATATAAATATGCTTTTTGTATCAAAAAATTGAATATTATTTGAAACAAATGAAGGAAAACTTCATGTTAAATGCCTACTATATACGATGCATTATAGGTACTTTATACTTTTATCACTTAATCCCCAACCATCCTTTAGAGTATTATACAATGTTGTCTTAAAACGAAACAAAAACCCAGATGATAGCAAACAGAAAAACTGGTAATTGTCCAGGATCACACAGACAAGACTAAGGGAAGCCAGAGGTGAATTCAGGCCTGTCTGTGGTCAACATTCATCCTCTTTCCCTCTACCACAAAACCACTCCATAACAAAGGGCATGTACCTCCCCAGCAAATACCCTTGTTATCTTGCCACTGGGAATTCCTTAGATTTTAGCAAGGAAAGTTGAAAAAGACTGAAGACAAAGAAAATAGTGTGACAAAGAGGTACAGAGAAAGACATATGCTTGTAAACAGGTAGAAAATATCCTTGGAGAACCTCTTCGGGTACATTGTCACTATTACAGAGATTCTTGGCAGATTCATTGCACAGACTCGCCATAGAGAGATAAACATACGATGGTTGGTTTTGAAGGAACCGAAGTGGTGCAAACCAAATAAGTTGCTGTATCTGAATCTCAATGTTAGTTCTGAGGGGCATACAGTTGAATAAATACTCCTCATTAGGCAGTGAAAGAAAACACGCAGAGTGTGTCCCAGCAAGGATTCAAAGTTTCTTAGATCAGAAAAGGGTCAGAAAAGACAATTAACAATATTAGCTTATTTCATTGTAAAAGCAAACCATAAATAAATCAAAATTAAATAATCTCCTTTGAAGTCTGATTTAATTTTAGATTTTACAGCAGTCTGAGAATGGAAAATTATACAACAAGCAATTACTTGTTTTCTTACTTTCAAACGATTATTTTCCCAATTCCTGCCAAATATTGTTCCTAAGATTTTCCTACGAGTTCTTGGTGTCCCCTTGCTATTAAGAGGCATCATTTTTCATTTCCATCCAGTATTATTTTGGATTGTCCTCTGACTGGGGCAGTCTGTCCCGTTTCTGCAAGACAGCCCTAAGCTGAGGCCCAGCCTGGCATTGCAGGGTCATTTCTCTTGATTGCTGGCAGATTGGATTAAACTGAAAGCAAGAGGTACTTTAGTTAGCCTTAATTAGGGCCTGCAGTACGTATGTTCTCTTCCAGATGAGACAACTTGATGAAAACGCAGCAGGAAGTCATTAGAAAACAAGTAAATAAGGCTTCGTTAAAGATGGGGGCTGAAGGGAAGGTGGTGAAACACTTGGGAAACAGATTTCCTTTGTTTTCAAATTGGAAAGACAGAAGCAAAAAATTATTCTGAAAAAATTGTGAAGTTTATCTGCACCATTTCTAACGTTTATTTGTCACTTTTCTATTTTTGTTTCTAAGTGAAAAATGTTGTTATATAATTAGTGTTTTTCCTATTCAAAATGTAACAAATCACGGCAGTATTTAATTTGCAAGTTTGGATGTCTTATAAAATAATTATAGCTATCATTTATCCGGTACTTACTATGTGGCAAGCAGTGTTTTAGAGCAAGATTTTTACGATGTTTTCTCATGTAGTTCTCTTAGACGTATTGCAAGAGATCAATATTAAACATTATGTCATTCTATAGATCAGAATACTGAGATTTAGAGAAGTCAAATGCCTTACCCAAAGTCACTGAGCTAACTAATAGTTGCAGAACCCAAGTTTCAGCCTAGGCGTTGCATCTGTTTTGTTTACTCAGGACTGCAGAAATGTCAGAGGAAACAAGTCGTGGGGGCTCTGCCTGCGGATACCTCTACCATTCACAGATAATTCATCCTTAAGATTTCTCACTTGTAATTAATACTTCCCTGTAACAATTCATGATAGGCACTGACAATTGGCATTTAGGAAATATGTCACTTTTAAATTGTTAAGTATAAGTAGCTGAACAAGTGAAGCAAATAAAGTTTCCAGAGTTTTTAATGTGTTCCTATAATATCCGTGCCAATGAGCTTCCCCCACTGACCCAGCCTCTCACACAGCCAGGGCAGTTAGGGATGAGGGGGCAATGTGGGCTTGGAATTGAAGTTGGGATTCTTGCTGCCATACTCTATGGCTTCTACCCTGCACTTGTCCAACTTCAATAAAGGTCTTGGTTTCCTTTACTAAGAAAGGGAGTTATGATAGTTCCATTGGTTTACTCATCAGTAATTAAAATAGTAGACACACAGCAGATTATACACAGTGTTGATATAATCTATAGTCTCTTTTTACTTATTTTTATGAAATGATGAATAATCTCATAGCTCATGTGGCTGTTTAGCTTATCAAGTTCCTGTTAATCATTTAGATTATGTAACGTAATGGATAATAATTCTGATATATTTTAATCTCAATTATGTTTGAAGTAACTTTGGATAAGACTGGGAAGTGGAGAATTTTTCTTCAGATGATAAACTTGAGAGTCTTAAATGTTTGGATATTCATCATAGTAAATGGTACAATTCCATTTTTCTTTTTAAAATTCCATATCAGAGCCATTTTTTTCAAAAAGAATACCTTTCCTCAATGATAATTAAACAAAAAATTATTTAGCAGAGAAATCTATACTTCTTTATGCTATATTTTTAGGAATAGGGAGCATTCACACTATATACATGATAATCTAGATTCCACAATTCAGGGTAATGCCATATCTGGTCTGATAGTTTGAAACTCAGAACATACTTTACTGGTCTTTTGGAAATGTAAGTTAATGTGTGTATTCCTGGGTCATCTAGCATCACAAATTCTAATTGCATTTCTATTAATATTCCCTGTTGGTTAGGACTTCTCAGTTATTGCTTAAAGTATATATCACATCCTGGAAGACATTGCCCTGGGCCTGTAAGGTATTTCCACCCAGGTCTATATTGAGTCTTTTAAAGGCCATTCCACTGTTATATCAAGCTGGTTGGTTCTAGGTGATGATGAGACAACTGAATCCCATGAGCATGAGCCAATTGTAATACTTTGTTCACTATATAGTAAGTTCCACAGGCAAGAGAAATGCTGTATGGAATATCACAATGGGAAATAGGCATTCTATAAGGCAGCAGGTGGTTCTTTTAACAAAAACATGGCTGGTAGGGAAGGTAAATCTGTATCCAGCATAGGTATCTTTCAGTGAGAATAAAGCACTTCCTTTTCCTTTATAGAAGTGGTCTTATCTAATTAACCTGCTACTAGGTGGCTGGTCCCACCAGGATAGCACATGGGGTAAGGGGTATGCGGTGCTGGTCTCTGCTGTTGGCTATTTGGGTAATTAACAATAGCTGTAATCAGATCATCATCGGTGAATGTAAGTCCATCTTGCTGAGACCACGTATAACCTTCATTCTTGTCGCCATGCCACTTTTTTGTCATGAGTCTACTGGGAATAAATACTGGAGTAGTAAGATAAAAAAGATGACTAATGACTTAATAATGTCCACCTAATTATTAAGACCCTATTCTCCTGAGACTGCTCTTTGGTGAATATTTATATGAAGGACACATATCTTCATACTCTGTATCCACGTAGCAAAGTCAGTCCATATCTCCATTCCTTCTCATTATCAATTTTCCAATCATGTTCCATCCAAGCCCCTGTCCATCCAGCCAAACTATTAACTATTACGTATGACTAAACCAGGACACTAAAAAATTAACAACCAGGATACTGCTTGAATTTCTGCCCATTGGGAGAATTTTAGTTCACTAGTGTCTTTTGGGGCTTCCACAGAATAAGTCTATAGCGGGGCTACAGAGCTGTAGCATTCTAGCTATACATTTTCAGGTTGTGCCATCATGTTTTTCAGAACCATCTAAAACTGGCCTGATTTCTTTTTATTCACCAGCCAACTGGCCATGGGGAACTCTACATGAGGTCATAGGAAAAGATCAGGAGGGAGGAGGTGATATAATAGGAGAGCAGGCCATGAGCATCTATGCCTTTTGCTCATGTAATTGACATGTTCCTTCAGAATGTGCCTAAGCCCAATCTTCTATATAAAATTTCCATTTGATGATGGAATGCTATGCATAGTAAATTTATGGTTGATGGGTTAGACAATGAATATCCAGTTCATGAAAAGTAACTCAGATTACATGGATCATGGTCAAGAATTCGGACTGTATGAAGGTCTGGTACCTGGACAGAGAATGTTACTCAAAAGCATAAGAGTTATCTGCAGAGGATTGCATAGCTTTGTTCCAAATCCTAAGGGCATGTACTATTATGGAGGCCTGCCAAATGTTCCATGTAACATTCCCATGTTCCATGAATAGAAGCACTCCTGAATCTGCTGTGTCATACAGCTTAAGTGGCAGAGCAGTTTGCATAGCAATCTGGACCTGTTACTGAACCTTTTCTTATTCTGGGCCCCATTCCAAACTGATAGCTTTCTGAGATACGTGGTAAATGAATCAAAGTGGAATGTCCAAAGGAAATACTGCCTTCAAATTCCAAACAGATCCATTAGGCATCATGGCTCTTTCTTAATGGTAGGAGAGTTCAGATGCAACGATTTTTATTTTACCTCCAAAGATATCTCTCACCATGCTGCAGACCACCAGGCCACTGGAAATTTCACTTCTTGACAGAGTCCTGAATTTTTGTGGACTTTTTTCCCCCATTCTCTGGGACAGATGCCTCAAGTATGTGTCTATACGAGTAACTGCATTTGGCTTACTAAGTCCGATCTGCATGACATCATCAATGTCATAGAATATTTTGATGTCCTGTGGAATGGAGAGATAATCAAGATCCCTAAAGATTAGATTATGAAATAGGGATGATGAGTTGATATATCCCTGAGGTAGAACAGTGAAGATATATTGCTGGCTTTTCCAGCTGAAAGTAAATTATTTCTGATGAGCTTTATTAACTGTAGAGAATAAGAAAATATATGGTGGAGGGGGGAGATAAAAATCAATATTTGCATACCAAATGACAGAGAGGATACATTGATTTGCTCCAACAATAAAATCACATTTAGAGGAAAAGCTGTGGCTGGAGCCACCACAGGCTGAATATACTGCTACACCACTGTCATTCTCCAAGATCCATCTTTGTTCTACACAAGGCAGGGAGGTGTGTGGGAAGGATGGGGAGGAAGCAGCACCCCTGAATCTTTCAAGTCAACCATGGTGGCTCACTAATTTTCATTATCCATCCAAACATGTGGTGGGGCTTTGGATGTTCTATTTCAGTAGATAGAGGCAGTTCTAGAATCTTCTTGGCTCTTGCTACCATAAGATACCTCACTCTGAAGATCAGATAACCAATGTGGAAATTATCCACTTGCTGAATATATCTACTCCTATTTAGTATTCCGTATCTGGGGGAAAACTGTAGTATGTGTTTGGGGACTTTCTGTACTCACCGTAAGACAGACCTGACCCAAAATTCCACTGATCACTGTAAATCTATTTTCACTGGGGGAACTGCAATGGAGGTTCAGGTCTGTAGGAATTAGTGCCAGTTCAGAGTCAGTGTCTGGAATTTCCTCGAAAGTCTGATTATTTCCCCTCCCCAATACAGTCACCCAATAAATTTTATCAGCTTCCTTTGGGGAAATCTAGGAGAAGGACTTACAGTATACATTTTTGATTGTATAGCTGAGTCCTTATTCAATTGGACCTGTGTCTGGAACCTTGGACATGTCTGGGATTTGATTGATAAACCTTGACTCTCCATTACCAAGTCAAGCTTAGAGCTTTCCTGCTTATACAAATCAAGAAACACTTCATAAGTCTACCCCTCTATTTCAGTGCTGGGAACAACACAATTAGTCAATGACAAATATATCTGAGGCTGTTTACTCTGATAACTGCTTCAGCTCTTCCACTCTTTGGCAGCCTTACTGACTTTAACTTTGGCAATAAAGGCTGAAACTTGACCCCTGCAATATCGAGATCCCATTTCTTAAATTTAGGGAATTTTGTTCAATGGCAGCAGTTTCCCTTGCCATTTCCGGTCTATTGAGAAGAACAAGACAGAGCTGTTCAAGGATGATAAAAGTCCCCTCACAAATGCATTTTCACAGTCATGATAATGGGAGTGTTCTTTAGAATCTTCCAGGAGATATATTTAGGCAGTGAGTGAAAAGATCTTATATGATAAATTCATTCTAGCATTCTCTAAGTACCTTCCTCTGTAGACAAAAGAAGGTTTTGCATTTCAAATTCTGTATCATTCAAGGATAAATCACAAAAGCAGAACCACTAAAATGCTTTTGGATGGATAGATGGATAAATAGATAGCTGTGTATGTTTATATATTTGTATATACACTCATGCATCATTTAACAACGGGGCTACATTCTCAGAAATGCATTGTTAGGTAATTTTGTAATGTGTGCAAACGTCATAGAGTGTACTTACATAAACCTAGATGGTATAGCTTACTATACACCTGAGCTATATGGTATAGCATTTTGTTCCTAGGCTATAAGCCTGTACAGCATGTTACTGCATTGAATACTGCAGACAATTGTAATGCAATGGTAAGTATTTGTGCATTTAAACATAGAAAAGGAACAGTAAAAATACAGTTTTACAATCTTACAGGACCACTGTCATATATGTGGTCTGTTGTTGACATTTATTATTATGTGGTGCATGACTGTATCTATCTATGCCTATATATCTATATTTGCATATATATAGATAGGTATGTGTGTATATATACTGACACACATCTACATGCACACATATATATATATGCACACACACAGTAATACATATGAAAATTTATTACAGGAATTTGACAATATACACCTATGGAATATCGTTACATAATCTATGTATAATCTATCTTTGCATTTGGTATTGGGACCTAAAGTCAATAAGACTGACAATTCAGAAAAGAATATGTACATGAAGTGTTGGAAGCAAAACAACTAGAAACTTCAAAGTTGAACTGGAACTTCTGGGTCTCTTACCATTTCCAAAGCTCCAATTTTAATGTTGGGAGTATTCTGCAAAAAAAGCTTTTTGGTGCCCTTCAAATATGCACCTGGCCAGAAGTCAGAGAAGCTAAAGGAGGAAATTCAACAAAAAAAACTGAGATTCTATAGGCCTAGCTGTTGCCTCACAACACCAAGATAAACCTGCTAGCATTTAAGTCACGGATGTGCAACCTATACCAAGACCTTGTGTGCTGCACTGTCCAGGGTAAAAATAAGATGCTTGATGGTTCACCATATACTTCCAAATCTCATGCGAAATGTGTCAGGCTAAGCAGGAACCATTCCTGGAAGGGAATTCTGAGAAATTTAGTTCTAGCTTAACTAAAATGATACCGCAAAAATCCTCCACATCATTTTAATGCCAAAATTCATTTTATAATTATTATTTAATTAACAAATTGTATTCCAAAGATTTTAACTCAATAGAATCTGAAAAGCTGTATTTTTACAAACATCCCTAATGGTCCTGAGGCCAACACAGGTTTGGGATCCAGTGTGACAGAGGATGACCTTCTTGAGAATTCATACAATAATAAAGCTGGCTATTGCTGTGTTCTCAGTACCTAGCATTTTGCCTGCAAAAATAGGCCTTCTAAGGAATGAGTAAGAAAATACATAAATAAATATATTATATATGTTAACCATTTCTGATGCTTAGAATTTTTACTGTTAAGTCTTTTTATCAGTCAGTTAATATACTTAACAACTTCTCTATGCAAAGCATTGGCTGTTAGGCAGCCAATGGCTTTAATCAAAAAAGAAAATCAAAGCAAGTAAATGTACAAAATGGATTAAAAAAACCAATATTCCTCATGATGTTGCAAAGCCCCAGAATTGGCAATAGAAGGTCTAGTAGTTAGTTGACTCTGGTACACAAAATATGCATTTATCCACAGTGAAGAATTTTCATTGCTCTTGGAGAGCAAGCATCACCTGCTGGGGGAGAGCACGGGTGTGAAGTCACTTAGACCTGGCTCTGCACGCAGCCTCTCTTACTTATTGGCTCTAGACCTGAGGGAGTTATTAACTTCTGAGCTCTCCTTTCCTTATTTTAGACTCAGAAAGGACTATTATAGGTATTTACTTCCAAGGATTATTGTGATGACCATAGAAAAAAATATATTAGCAAACTCTTGTAGCAATTATGGCACCTTCTGGAAACAGAAAATGTTGGTTAGCTATCTGCTATCACAGTGATTTGATTCTTTAATGACTAATTGTGTTGTATGAACACATGATTGAAAGGGTAAACAATGCTACAAAAATACTCAGTGTTTGCAGTCAGTTTTGTTCTTGAATTTTTGTATTTCTCAGAAAATATTATGAAATAAAGCATGGGCTATGGAATCAGAGAAAATTGGTATAAATCTCAGCTTTACCAGTTGCTCACTATACAGCCATGACTAAATTATTTATCTTCTCTTAAGCCTCAGCCTATAGTTAACATGATTTACTAGAGTGGCATATTTAGAATTATTATAAGTTAATTATGATGCAAAGCACCTACTAACTACATAGAACATAGTGGGTATCATTGTCTTTTACTATTTTTAAAATGTTATACCTTTGTAATATTAATATGCGGACAATTATTGTTCTTAAAATTATTAAGCTACAGATTAAGATATTGAGTCCTCAGTCACAGAGAAATATGTAGACAATTAATAATGACAGACAGTTTCAAGTGTATTACCTGAAACCTAATGCCTCCAAAGCTTTACAATTGAATAAAGACCATTACCATCTGTGTATAAGACTCTTTATTGAAGAATGAGCTGGTAAACCAAATGGTACTATAAGACATGTGGAGGGCACCAAATTAAATAGAAAGTTGGTAAACAGAAACAAAAGCTACATTTCTTCTAGTTAATGTGTACAGTTGGGACTGGAGCAGGGAGGCACACTGTATAATATGCATTCAATGAACACCAGCTATATATGCCCGACTCTGGGTTAGATTTGGATGCTTCAAAGACATATACGACAAAGTTCCTGCACTTTAGGTTCTAGAGTTAAGTATGCAATTTATAAATAGACAACTTCAAAGCTATTCGAAAAGTGATAAAATCCAGGTATACAAAGGTTAAGCTTGGTGCCACTGATAGTATATTTATTGAATACTATGTTTCCAGTATTAAGAAATTGAAGTATGATGAAAATCTGGTCTTTCCTCTCAAGGCGATTATAATATTGTTGGAATAATTAAATATGGACCTAAATATTTACAATTCAAAATAAAAAGAGAAAACTGCTTTAAGAAGGGTTCAGATGAAGAACCTTAGAGGAGGCAGAATGACTATTTAGGATCATTGAGATTATTTTCTTTTAAAGAGGTTGAAAAATAGCTTAAAGGAGGAAGTAATGTTTGAGGTAAATCTGAAGAGACTGGGAGAATTTTTATCAGGTGAAGATTAGAGTAGGAGATTGAGGAGTGATTAAATGGTAAAAGTAGGGATGACACATTTTAGGTTGGAATATAGAAGCTGAATTTTTTGGAATGTATATTAAGTTGAATATATGAAATTGTCACTTTGGTAGCCAAAGATGGTCTAATTTTGGAAATTTAATATGGTTCCACCTAACATAAAATATAATACATGCCTCTTTAGTTTTCAGTGAAGATGTGTGATAAAAAGTGGGGAATTCTTAGGCAAGTAAAGGTCTCCTTCGCCTCTTCTGTATGTGCATGCTACGTACAGAGTGATACAAAGCAATACAAAGTTGGCTTCAGAGTCAGACAGATTTGAAGCCTGTTCCTATCTTTACTTTCGTCAAATCACTTAACCCTCCTGAACTCAGTTTATTTAATTAAAAATGGGAATCACAGTACTACACAGTTTGTGGGGATTAAATGAGATAATCACATATAAAATTTCTAACAATGTGTTGCATAACACAGGTCTTCAGGAAATGATAGCTATAGCATTTTAGCAGAAGTTCCAATCTTAATTGGAAAAGTTTTTTAAAGAAAAATCAAACAAATCTCCAGGAAAACATCTATAATGCCTTCTCTTGCCCATTCCTTTTCTTCTCATCCTCCCAGCCCTAGTGCAAGCCCTGTAGTAAGCTCTTCCACCAGCTGTTTAGGGATTTCAAATGCCAGGGAGCTCTGTTGCTCACATATGTTTGAATCGCTTGCATTCTATTTAACCTTGTTGCTGGAAAATTAATAAAGTCAACTCCTTCCTTTAAGGTGCCAAGCATTTGCACTTGGAATTGACTGTTGTAAAATGTGCACGGATAATGGCTGGTTGTTTCTTTGGCACAGACATTATTTATGCGATTATTTGTAGTACACACATTAACAATTAATTTTCTGTGGTAATTGTAAAAATAACTCATGAAGGTGAATACAAACCTCCTGGGATTTTCATAACATTTTTCTTTCCAAGTTGTGCAATTATGTACTACAAATGGGATCACTGTTTGGGGAAGAAACAGATGCCTGTACTCTCAGTGCAGCACGATCTAGAAAGTTTAACTTTGTTGTTCATCATATTACTTCACAGTTAATAAGTCCTTACATATGCATACTGCATTTCAGTATACAGAGGGCTTTCATTACCTTAAAGTATAAAATTGAAAGAACAATTTAAAGGTAAGGAAGACAGCTGATAATAATTCCATTTTGCGGATGTATAATCTGGAACTCAACAACATTAAATGCTTAAGGAAACACTACTAGTAAGTAGTTGAACTATTATTCTAGAATATGCTTTCACATGAAATACTCTCTCCTCATGCCTCCTCCCAACTTTAGCTATACAGATATGCAGATATGTAGAGTATCTATTTATCTATCCATGCTAATAAGTAAATGTACATAGAACACAAGAATGTATACCATCCAGTCTCCTAATATTTTATTTTGTTGCTCAATTCTGCCTTAGTTAGGTCAGTGTATCTCACAACAAGAAATAGGTAGCTGACATGTCTATGTGTTTATTATTAATGTCCATAAGCAGTGTCGAATCTTTTCAATTTGCTACTTTTCAGATTGGAGTGAGGCAGCCAGAAGATTAATTGTATTATAATTTTATGGAAATTAATGCTGAGGTAGAAAAATATTGTTCATAAGCAAAAGTATAAACTGTTTTTAAAGTATCTTTCTTTGCCTCTTGTCATAGTTTCTCAGACTGTCTCTTCACTGTCAAGAAATACATAGCATGAGGTCGGCCCAAGTTTTTTTTTTTGTTCCAATTGATCATGGCTTCTTTTTGAAACATCACCCCAAGTTATCCCATCCCTAATCAATCCTTCCTCTTTACTTTAACAAAACTTAATTATGAAAATGGAGACGTGGTGTGGCAACCTATGAGTTGTTATTATCAATAGCAGCAATCTTTAGTTGTCAATAAAATCTAGGAATACTTTTTCCAAATATTTATTAGGATTTCTATAATAATCACTATGATTAAGACTTAGAATCTTTGTTGTTTGAATAGCCTACTATCCACCTATTCTTAGGTTCTAGGCTAAAAGGACTATCTTCATAAGGACAAAAGCCTAAAAGCCAGTTGAGAAATGAAGTGTTAGTGATATTAGTAAAATTTGCTACTATGTAAGGCTTGTGTTTGGAGAGCTAAGTTGGACTTTCTCACCCTGCTCCCTTGAATCTAAAAGGCCTGAGATGTGGTGTACACTCAAGTTCACTTATCAATGATAATGATGTTAGAAAACAAGACTAAAATCATTTTATGGGCCAGACACTGTTTATACTACCTTGTGTGTATTAACTAATTTAATCTATACAACAACACTACCAGGTAGTCACAATCAGGACAGGCACTGGGCATTGCCAGGCTATTGAACTTACCTATTTGCCAATGGAAGAAATTGGTTGGTGTCCACTAGTGTGGTCATACTACAAGAAGACAAGCACTGTCTTGGGTATGTTTATCACAGGGGAGAGAAGGTGTAGCTAAGCCGACTGTGCCTGAATAAACAGTGATGGAAGATGTGTATTGTCAAATCCTTGTAAGGCAACATAACCAGCTCACCTAATAAGAGGTGACTCACAAATACTTCAGTTTATGATGAATAAAAATAACAACACTTTGTCTCGTGGTTGCTGGACATATATGAACTAGCATGGCAAGAGTCAGCACAGCCCCACTCCAAAGGACTGTAGAAGATACAAAGACAAAAAAAGAAACACTTTCATTAAAGTTTATGACTATTACAATTAAGCCACTTAATAGGGACCTCCAGGAAAAACAATATGACAATCTAAACTTTTGAGTGTTTAGTTACAAGACTGCCAGCCATTGTGATCAACTAACAGAGAAGACATATAGAGACAGGAGCATGTTTCTGGTGGACCTCACAACTTGGTTTCATTTTCAGCATATCACTTGGAGGTGGGAAGATATCTTTTTATTATAGATGAGGAACATGGAGAAAGGAGAAGGCTGTACAACTATTAATTCAACCCCTGGCTTTCTAAGGCTTACTGTGAGAGAGTATGGAAATAAATAATATAACTCTCCTCTTCGAGAAGGAAATAGCTGAAACCAGAATATTTCCCCCTTTAAAAGAAATGACACTTTATGTTCAAAAAATGAGGCAATGACTAAGACATAATTTATCTCAATGTAATCCACTAAATTACCTCCAAAATATCTAAAATAGCTGGTGGGTTATAATGTAATTTATCTGGTTTTCTTAAGCTAAGGTCTGAAGTTGCAAGGCAAATTGGATTTTTCAAAGTGTATTCTTTCTTCCCAAATTCACCATTAATTGGTTTCCTGACACCAGAGGTCCAAAAAGATAATAGCCCTTTCAGATATGTGTACATATCTTTTTATTTACTTTAAAATATAAATCATATGCTGTAAGTCTGTAGGAAGTGTCTATGCTTATGATGTATTTTGTTGTGGAAAGAAATGACGTATGGGTAGCTTAGGAAACAGTGAGAGTTCACAAATTGTAGCTGTTTTAGTTACAACAGATGTAAACAAACTTAAGTTTATCTAAAATTTATTTTCTTTCTAGAGCAGAATCCTTTCTGTTACACACTAACTACAACAGCTGGGATTTGAAATAGTTATTGCAATTGTTGTTTCCATGCTGTTGCTCCTTATAACAACCTCAGGAGGAACAAAATGACATTTCTAACAGTTGCTGAGTCTAAGTGCAATAGAAAGTTTAATTTCTTCCACAAATGTTCCAGAACATCTTTACTGTGACTGAACTAGTTCCAGAAAAAAAGTATTTAAAGAACAGAGATTTATCTGCAATTTCCTCAGTGGCCTCTTTCTAAATAATTTTTTACTTATTAATGGGTGGTAAACGATTTTATTTTATTCTTTCTAATTTTGCTTTTAGCAAGAGTTTGATGCTTATTCACATTAAAGTATAAAAAAGAAAAAAACAGTATTACTTCTAAGATGAATTTATTCCCAAATTTTGTATCACTGAAATTTGAATTTGTCTTAGAAATGAAGGCACATGAGTTAAATTGAGTGTTTGGGTTTTACTTATTATTACAAAACATAATGTTTCTTCTTACAACTGATGACATCTTAGACTTGTAGCAATATGCTAACATGCTAACTTTCCTGGATATAATCCAGAAAATTATAGTACATTATTAGAAAAATATTTTAACCTACATAAAGAACTTTTATTTGCTGTTTGTCATTTGGTCATTCATATGTTCATTTCATCAGCAAATCCATTGAGTATATTCTAAGTCAATATCAGGAAAAATACACATATGTACAAGGAGCCCCTATTCTTGGGGGGGGTTCCTTCCTTGAAGGAGAGTTGTACCTATAATTATAATAAATTGTCATAAACTATTTTCCAAAGACTATAGGAAGAAGAAAGATAAGCTATTCTTTGAAATGATCTACTAGTCTAACGCTCCTGAAATCTTTCAATGTGGATATTTAGCTAAGTCTAACTCAGTCGGTTAGTAATATTTTATTTTTCTGTAGTAGGGATACAGTTCATAAAAAAACATATGATTCAATTTATATTCATACATAAGTCAAAATTGCTAATATTTTTAGAAAAAGCATTAGAAACTATATAATTAGCTAATTGTGTTTTTTTTAAGTTGCTCCTATTGTTTCCTATTACTTTCATAACCAAGGTCACTTAAAATTCACTGCATATTGCTCAACAAATCAGGAATATATAGTAAAAATAGAAAATAATCTAAACTATAATCAAGTGTAGCATTTAGGGAATATTCTTGACTGTTTTAATTCATTAATTAAGGAATGCTCACCATTGAATTATAGTACTAGTCAGTTTGCCAAGATGGTTCATTAAAGTCCAAATTTTATTATGTATTACATGCTTTATGCTTTTCACACAAACTTATTATACTGCTCAGAGAAGGTGATCTCTGAAAGCACATTAGACTAATGTTCCTGAAACACTGGCTAATGCAAGTTTTATTGGATTGCTGCAACGAAAAAAAGGTCACCTAACAATTTGTTCTGATAATGATTTACTAAAAAGGAAACATAATTAATGAGTTATTATTAAGTGTTTGATCTTGAAATACCTTGTCAGTTGTTGAGATTTATAAATATCGTATTACCACAAATAGAGAACAGAGAACCAAACAATCTTTCAATGGTCTTTTTTTTACATTTTACCTATAGTAGGTAATTAATAGTAACAATAGCTAACATTTATTGAGTGTTTACTATGTGCCAAGTACTGTGTTAAACATTTTAATTCATCACTACATTTTATCCCCACAAAAACTCTAGGAGATTATTATTATTATCCTGCTTTTTCAGATGAAGAAGTTGTGTTTTAGAGAGGTCATTTAGCCAAAGTCATCCAGCTACTTCCTGGCAAAGTCCAAGCTTAAGCAAGGTATCTCTGTATATGAAGCTCTCACACTATACCATATATTCTTGATTCCTCAATGGAAAGAATCACTTCTGAATGGAAGTACTACTGATGGGGTTTGGATTCTCCCCTCCTCCCCGCAATTTAAGTAAACTTTAAGTCATATTTTGGAGCAGTGACATTGTGAAAGTTTAATATTTTGAAGCCAACTGGACCAATTAAAATCCCAGTTCTACCATTTGCTGCCAAGTAGCTTTGAAACAGTTGTTTAACCTCATCAAGATTCATTTTCTCCTTTTGTAAATATGGATGCCTATCCGAGTCATGTTTGATGATGAGAAAACACCTAAACGTGCTTATGAGAAAGTGCTGTCTAAGCCTACTCATTTGGAAATTGAAAGAAGTTTGTTTAGGGCCAGAAATTTTCACATGCATTGTCATGAAGTAAGAGTGAGAGCTTATACTTTGAAACTTCCCATTCACTTGGTCTTTATTACTAAATGTGTGTTTTTCTATTAGGCATCATTTCCAAAGTAAATTAGATTTATCTTTAGTCAAAACATATCAAGGAGAGTAAAACTACTCTGCTGATCTCCAAATATATCATAGATAATACCTTATTGGCTATATTCAAGCAGGATTTTATGTTCAAGCAAGAATTTGAATATCATACATCATCTATACCTTGCAATATTACTTTATCAGTAGCACACGTAATATGCTTCTTTTCTGCCTTAGATTGAGTGTGCTCAGAAAACAGATTCAGAGCTGGATATTTACTTGCTGCAGAAAGTTGTTTCATGGGTGGGGAAAGGAGAAGGGTGTTTATCCAAGAATACCACTTTAAAGGAGTAAGGAAAGCAGGTCTGGATGGTGGGAGAAGTTGCCACAGATGCATCAGCAAGTCCCAGGAGGAGCATGACTGAGCCATCAGCAGCCACTGTCCCTGGCAGGTGGGGCAAGGAGAGCCCCGTTCCCAAGGGAGAGATCTAGACAGCACACCACAACATCTACTACGCTTGGTTTCTTGTTCGTCTTAGGCATATAGACATCCAACATTTTTGCTGATCCTACCCTATTTGGGGGTCAATCATTTTTCTCTTGCTGCATTTTCTTTTGTTGCTGCATTTGATTTGTTCTTTCTTGAGTTTGATTTTTCTCTGGGGCATTTAATTAATAGCCATGTGCAATATTTATTACTTTTATCACTTTCAATGAAAAACTCATCTGAACATTATATTTCTCTTATTAGTATATGCTGTACTTTTGTACAATTGGAGGATATAATAGGGTTAATAAATGTCCACAAAATACCTCAATCATGGTAAGCTATCCATAGTCTAAGACAAACACAACATTCAATGGTAGAGATTTATATCACCACAAAAATCTTGATAGTCTGAATTGTATAATTTTGCTTCCAACTATATATCTGTTGTATATAATGAGAAAATATTTATTAAATGGAAAAAATCTTTACCAGATTGTCAAAACTAGTAAGGGACCAATGGACATCATGTTTCTTCAAACCCAAGAAGGACATATCACCTATGTAATGTCCTGGCCAAGGATGTAAAACCTGAAACCAATCATGAAAAAACCTCAAACAACCTAAAATAAAGAAGGTTGTATTTTAAAAAAGGAGGGGGGACTAAAATATTTTTTTAAATGTCAGTAGCATAAAAGTCAAAGAGAGGCTCTGGTAATATTTCAGATTAAAGAAAGCTAAAGAGACATGAGAAGTAATTCTCTTCCTGGCCCGAGACTGCAAGTGTTTATAAAGGACATTATTGAGACTATTCACAATCTTATAACACAAGCAATAGATTATACAAAAGTGGTGCATTCATGTAAAATGTGCTGAAGTTGATAGCTGTGCTGCAGTTATGTAAGAGAATATCACTATTCTCAGGAGATTCATTCTGTAGCACTTAAGGATAAAGGGCTATGAAGTACTTAAGTTGTCTGCAAATGGTTAAAAAATTACATGTGTACATATATACAGTGAGTCAGAGTTCAGGTGTGTACAGAAGAAACATTCATTTCTTTATTTTTGCTCACATGAGATTTTGTTAGGCTAGAGGAGAGAGGTATTACTGGAGATGGAAAAAAATGGATGGATATTGAATGTTTTGAAGGCAGAGGCAACATGACTTTTTTAAGGAAGTTGCGAGTAAGAGAATAAAAGAGATCTATAAATATTCATAAATTAAAAATTTACATGTTTTTATTGCACTGTACAATCATACTTTTCACTATTAATAATTCTTAAAATATCAGCTAAAGTATCATCTTTGTAAGTAAACCTTCTCTGATTACTGCCCACCAGAATTGATCGCAGGTGACCACCTTCAAACTACCTTGTACTTTAAATTCATAACACTTACCAGTGAATAAAATATCACAATTCACAGCTGTATATACAGATGCTCCTGGCATACAAAGGGATGATGTCCCAATAAGCCTACCAAAAATTGAAAATATCATAAATTGAAAATACATTCGATAGACCTAATCTACCAAACATCATAGCTTAGCCAAGCCTACCTTAAATGGCACAATCATCTAATGCAAAATCTATTTTATAGTAAAGCGTTGAATATCTCACGTAATTTATTGAGTACAGTACACTCTATTGGTTGTTTGGGCCGTTTACCCTCATGATCACATTACTAACTAGGACCTGCAGCTGGCTGCTGAGGCCCAGCATCACCAGAGAGTATTATACAGCATATCTCCAGTTCAGGAAAAGATCAAGCTTCAAAATCCAAAGTACAATTGCTGGCAAGTATGTACCACTTTCTCGCCATCATAAAGACAAAAAAAAAAAAAAACCCTAAATCAAACCATTGTTAAATCAGGGACCATCTATATATAATCTCTCTCTCTCTCTCTCTTTCTCTCTCTCTCTCTCTCTCTCTCTCACACACACACACACACACACACACACACACACGCACACACACGTGTTCCCTTACCACTTCTCTAAGTGTTTTCTGTAGTAATTAAATAACTGTGTAAGTTAAAGAAACTGATTTCAAATGTCCTAATAAGACTGCATCTGCAGTTTTGAATGAACCACTCAATTGTCAAGATTAATAATTTTATATAAATGGCTTATCTTTTAGGTATTTGTAATACTAATTTTTATAAAGTTATACATATTTAAACATTTAAACTAATGTTAAACTCATTTTATTTCTTTTCATTTTCCCTTTTTACAATATAATTTCACACTCTTATTTTGACTGATTTTTATTTTAAAATAGATGGAAACTATCTTTAAGTTAATCTTTAAAAAACATTTTCTAACTATAATTAACTATCTGATACAGTTTTGTGTATCATTATCTTGCACTATATTCATTAACTTTGGAACATCATGTACATAAAGACTCAAATTCCTTGAAGTTTTATTCCAATATTTTTTGGAATTTATTATTACAGGGGATGGTTGAATCAGATCAATTTCACATATTTTTAAACATTAATACCATTTTAAGGATTGGGTATTTTTAAATTTCTATCATTGAAATTCAACATTTTTTGTTCCTTTAAAATGTATCCTGGTATGGAACATTTCTATTTAACTTTGCCTGAAAAGTTTAAAGATATATTCATATTTTTCCTTTCTGAGAAATTTCTTCAATTATGTCACTATTAATTATTTCATACAATTTTATTCATTTCTCCTGAAATTCTAAGATTGACAGCAGTTTATGTCACTCAGTCTTCTGTTATCTTTGTCATTAATCTTTGCCACACTTATTTTTCTTCTGTATTCTCAGGAGACTTCTCAGCCTATTCTCTGAATTATTGACTAGACTTCTCATAGATTCACATTGGCTTTCTGAATACTGGCAATGTAATTTTGTATTTCATGTACACTTTTGCAAATAAGTTTGATGCTCTTGACTATTGTTTTCTAGGGTTTTTTAAAAGTAGAAAAAAACACTGCCCTTTTATTTGAAATTTTAAAAATATTTGGTTTTCTGATCCTGTCTCAAAGGGAAAATATAACTTTGCCTTTTATTTAAAAAGCATGTTGTGTTAAAATTTATTTGGTTTTCATAGAACACATGCCATTTTAATATTTAGAATTTGTTATAAAAGTTTGTTTTTTTATTCCCAAATAAATCCAATGATAAAGGTATATGAATTTGAAGTTTTCTAACAGGCAAGGTTTGGGGATTGCTCGTCAATCTTCTACCCAAACATTTTAATTGTTATGGAACCCTTTCTCAGTTTAAGACAATTGGATATGTGCATAGAAATTCTTCTGGAATGGCTCTTCTTGACTAAGGTAAAATCATCTCTCATTCTCAACTGCTTTTTTTTTTCTTCTGTCACTGGAAATTACCACCAACACAACAACCAATTTTTTTTTATTATTTTAATAGACTTTGAGTATACAAGTTAATGGGATACTAATATAAATTATCTTCCTTCTTTTCTGCAAGAGGAGTTAATTTCTTTCTTAAGGCAAGGCACAGGTTGCCCACCACACTATCAAATTAATACCACCTGCTTCTTCATTTTGGCAATCACTGTCAACCTTTTCTCCATTTGTCTTTTTTGCATCATCAAAATAAAAATTAGCAAGAAGTTGAAAGACGTGTAAAAGGGTGCTAGTTAGATGTCCTTTTTAAATTGGATGTGAAACTATTGCTCGTGTATCAGTTGGTCTGAGTCCTACAGCCATGGGATTTCCCAATTCTGGGAAGAAAATTACTCCTAAGATAAAAAAGGTGAATTAGAAATGACGCTTAGTGGAAAGGACACTGAACTGCGAGGTAAGAGAACTATAATCCCAGGGTGATACTCACAGGTTTTTTCACAAGTCATCTTTCATTTTTATGGCTCAACTTCCTTATTTGTTTCACAAGTGTCTTAGTCTCAATTGCTAAGTTGAATTCATGTTCTAGTTGTCTGAACCTACGAATTGTTTCTCTCTCTTTTTATTCTTTACTACTTGTACTGAATAAAGTTCAGATGAAGTGATATACTTCTTTTAAGTTTTAGCTCTTTTTGAAAGGCAGATTATAGCCAGAACTCACAGAATGTAGATAGCTGCTATCTGTGGAAGTAGAGAATTAAATGTGTACTATAATTCTAATACAGTATTGTAGATACAATCATTTCACTAAGTTATAATCTTAACAAGTACAAATTCTGTTGAGAACGACCACAAAAATCTGCATTTATTTAAAGCTCTGTTCTATATGATGATGTAACTAATTTGGATGAATTTATTTTAGGAGAACAATAGTTACATGTATGCTTTTCTTTTAACTATGCCTATAGCTTAAAGCAGTCTCTCCTGTGACTGATACATACTAGCACAGCATTCTTATATTCCCGCTGTAGATATGAATTTGAATAACACACACATTTATTGATTCACGTAATAAAATATTCAATTGATACTTTATCCCATCTCAGTATTAGCCATCAAATATAGAGACATGAAAAAACATGACTTCCACTCTTGAGGATCTCAAAGGCCAAAAGGGAGAAATAGAGGTCAAATAAGATATCTATGATATGGTGTGATGAGTTCAATGTAAGGAAATGGGGGAAGGAATAAAATCAGCTGGGGTTTAAGGAAGGTTTTCTATATTTGATGATGTTATTTGAATCTTGGAGTAGGGGAGAAATTATAAAGATAAAGCAAATTGGTAGGATGGGTAAAGGTCGTTCAAGGTAAAGGGAGTAAGTAGCACACGTGTGATATAGCGTAGCACTTTCTGAGATTCAAAAATAATTGAAGAGAGAATACAAGGAGAATGGAAGGATATGCCAAAATTTTGAATACCATTTTAAGGAGTTAAACTTTCTTGGAAATGCAGAATAATTGATAGCTTTTAATTGGAAAAGAAGCAGTTCAGGTTTACATGAAAACTAAGTCTGGTCATTCAAAACAGTTCAAACTAATGCCTGAGATCCACTTCTCATACATACTGAACGTTTTGCCTAGTTTCTTAGCCATGGATTTCTTGCCTATATCAACAGCAGTATAACCAACGAATATGTAGTCAGATGTAGCACAGATGTGCATGTGCGGGTACATCAACATAATGCCAAGTTTCATCTAAAAAGAACATATTCTGGCTTCATGAAGGTTGTTTACAAAGAGTAAACATACAGACTCCTTAATCATCTTGCCATATCACGAGTTCCTTGAAGAATGGGGCTGTGTTTGACTCATTTTTTCATTCCCAAAAACTACCACACTGCCTTGAACATAGCAATTAATAAATATTTAAATGTATGAATGACTAAGAAAAGGTAAAATGCAGTAAGCAGTATCAGAAGCTAGTTTCAGTAACTTGTTTTTATCCCTATATTCTATTTCATTCTCATTGGAAAGCTTGGTCCCTTCTGTTAGAGCAGCATTTGTTTCTGTCACATGGTTTATCAATGTTGCTAATGAACTGCTAATTAGCTGCCAATTTTTGTGCAATATAGAAGGAAAAGGCAGAGAAGGGCTGTTCAAAGGAATATGTCTCCATGATCCTGTCTATTTGTTTTACACGCCCATGGTCCTGTACTACAGAAATGTTATACATAAAGTTATCACAGGCTCACTGAGTATAGCTGTGAGTAGATTATAACTTCATTAAAAATTGCTAATGTAATTTTATAGGAGGAATAAATTGCTAATGTAGTTTTATAGGAGGAATATTCTTTCTCTTTTATAAAGTCAGAGTTCTAGTGAAGGAGGCCCTACGCTAAGTATCACTTAGTATAATGGAAAAAATCCACACATTCCCATACAAACATTGGACCCCCATTGATGGGTTTGAATTTTAGTTTTGCTATTTACTACTTGCGCGATCTTGGTGTAGTTGTTTCATATTTCTGATCTCATCTGTAAAATGGAAATGTTTGCTTCTAAGAGTTTTTGTTGATGATGAAATAGAGATAATATAGGCAAAGCAATAGCAGAGTCGTTGTATATGGAAGTTTCTCAAAAAACATTGTTTTTTTCTTCCTATCCTATAATATTGAGGCATAATGTGTTTTCCTAAATTAGATACTCAATTCCATGATTATTTTAATACCACAAGCATGACTTATGTTTTCTTATGGTGGTTTCCTCAAATAAAGGTTCTCTGCCTGCATACTCTCAGGTTTTTTGGTTTTTTTTCTGAATCTTGTGGTCTTAATTGATCTAATTTCTTTCATGAAGTTCTGCCTTACTAAATGTATTTACTTTTTGCAAGCAAAGCATGTATCACATCATTTAGCTCTTTAATGTATACTCCTTGTTATCTAATGAGTTATTTACTACAGCCTTTAGTAAATTTTAAATTATTGGGCAAGAGACCAATTCTATTAAAGCCTCTCTTTTTCCCAGACTACTTGGTAGCTTTAAATTGATTAAAGATAGGTGATTATTGAGGACATTTACTGGGCTTAAAGTAGACCGTAGACTATAGCAGAGATTTCAAAGCTTGCATAATATTCATTTGTCACTTTGCACTACCAAGCCCCCCTTTATTTAGACTGGGCCATTTACTGGTTTTGGCCAAGGAACTAAGTACTGAAATATTTTCACTTTTAGCTTGAAGCAGTGAAACATCCAAGTGCCCTTTCTCAGTCTTTCCCTTCCCATATCTTGGTAATGGAAGAGGCTACGCACCCTAGATGTTGTAGCTGCAAGGTGGTAGAAACTCAGTTTGGTTCCCTTAGAAACCACATGGAGTAGATTTTCCATTCTAAGTCTCCCAATCCTTGCTAATCCTCAATGAATATGCACTGTGAATGAGCAAGAGATTTCTGTACTAAGCCACTGAGATTCAGGGTCTAATGTATTACTACATCACAACGTAGTCTGTTCAAATTAATACCTTCCTAAAACATACCTTCCTTTAGGAAATGATTACTCCTCTACTATTTCTGGCAAATATATTGGGCTAATGAACTAATAATCTAGTACGTATTTAACTATAAATATTTGGTAAACAAATACAGTCATGAATTGCTTGATGATTTGGTTACTTTCTGAGAAATGCATCCTTAGGCAATTTCATCATTGTGCAAACATCAGAGTGCACTTATGCAAACCTAGATGGTACAGCCTGCTACTCACCTAGGCTATATGGTACAGTCTTTTGCTCCTAGGCTACAAGCCTATACAGCATGTAACTGTAGTGAATACTGTAGGAAATTGTAACACAATGGAAAATATTTGGGTGTCTAAACCTATCTAAACATAGAAAAGGTACAGTAAAAATACAGTATTATAATCTTATGAGTCCACCATCATATGTGTAGTCTGTCTCTGAAGGAAACATCTTTATGCAGGGCATGATTGTATATCAACAAATGAGCAGACCTATGTCCAAAAATAATGTTTATGCTATTATTAGATACAAAGTGTGAGGATTTTTTTTGTATTTTTAAATACTCAGAAGAATTGTAGAATTTACTGTAGTATTTACCATATTCTGTTCATCATAATAATCACTTGGAATATTTCTTAAAATATAAAGTATTTGGGTCCCATCCCAGACCTAAATAATTAGAATTTCCAGAAAGACACCAAAGAATATAGCTTTCTAAAAAGCATGTCAGGGTAATCTTTTGGTACAGAAAGTCTGAAAAACATCATTTTACTGTGGGATGTAGGGTAAATGTTTGGGTTTGATAAATGAATTGTTAACACAAAAGCACTTTATGTAAACAGTTTATAAAGACAGTGCAAATTATTGTATAAAAGATCAGATACTGTCCAATAAATAAGTGCTTAAAATCCTGCATGTGAAAAACACTATGACAAATTACAAGCACATAATTAATGTTTTAAAACTTAAAATGCACTTTCAAATATATTTCTTAATTTCATACTATTTTCCTATGGCTAAAAAATACTATTTTCCTCAGTCTATAAATAAGAAAATCTGGGCTCTGATACATTGTTTTTTGCTTCATGTTCACACAGCTGAAAAGTTTTTCTAATGAAATGATGTTTTAGTGGAAACCTGAGGATAAGCAGTCTTTGAGGTCATAAAAAAGGAGGGATGTTGGAAAAAAGTCATCCACCTGGCAGAATATGACCTTGGAAATATTCTGAGCCAGTTAATTCTACTCATTCCCTAAGTTTGATCATTGTCTCTCTCAATTAAGGCTAAGAATTTTTCATGTGATGTTGGAGAGTTGGCAATATTTCCTGACAGCATGTGTAGAGTGGTAAAAAAAAGAAAAAAGAAAAAAAAAAAACTTGCTCTAGAGACAAACTGTCCCAGTTTAATTCCTGGTTCTATCCCTTAGCTTAGCAGCTATGTGACTTTGGGGTTGTCGCTTAATATCTCTGTGTCTCAGTTTCATTGTGTAATGAAATTGATAATATTCAAACCCATATAATTAGGTTGTGTGAGGATTAATTGGGCAATAAGTGTAAAGCACTAAAAAGAGCAGTGACATGTAGTAAATATTCAATAATTTCTTTATTTCATGGTTGGAGACACTAGCAGGCTTTGGCAATCTCTTTTCTGTCTGACAGGGAAACAAGAGACCCAATTATGATGTTTTGTACGTTGGAGTCTCTTCCTCATGCCATGTTCACAGCAGTTCTAGTTAAAATCCGTTGAACCATGAAGGACGCACAGTGGTTCTCAAACTTCAGGGTGCATCAGAGTTACCTGGAGGCATTGCTGAGACACCCATTGCTGGGCTTCACCCCCCAGAGTTTCTGATTCTGTTAGCCTAGATGCTGCTGAGGCTGCTGGTTTGGGACCACACTTTGGAGCAGAACACACAGTAGAATCAGATTATGGAGGGTCTTGAAGAGAAATGTAAGAATTATGGGCTTTCTATTGAGGAGTCAGAAAATGACAGAAGGCAAAGCAATTAATTGAATGCTACCACTGTTATCAATATTTTCTTAAGTGGTATATATAGTTTTGATTTTGGCATGCAGATTCTCAATGATATTTTCTAGGCTTCTGTTACATTTTACCTTCTCAGAATACTATTATTCTTACTTGTCATCATTCCAGGACCTTCTGTCACTATCAGTGTGATTTAATGTTTCTCTGACCTTAGAACAATGATTAAGTCTTAGTAAGAATGAAAATTACCTGGGGAGTCATTAAATGCAGATTCCTAGGCCTTCCTAACAAATTTGACTCAATAGGTTTGGCAAAGAGCCCAGAACTCTACCTGTTCTGGTGCAACCCATGTTAATTTGAGGCGGATGATTTGTGGACCACGTGTAGGAAACACCTTATGTTTTTTGCTCAAATTGCACCTGCTATTGAAGCAAAACTGACTATTACATTTTTTCATTTTTAAAATGTAATTTTTTATTGTTAGGTGACCTTTCAGTCCAATTTGTTACATTTCATTAAAATCTGCTTGGTCTACTTCTTTTTCCAATTTCAGCATTTGGTGTAAGATATTTATAGAAAAGTGGCTTGAAAGCAATTTAACTACAAGTTCAGCCAAATTATATTAGGGAGAGTTTAGTAAACAGCCTTTGCTTTCTGTACTTAAGTGAGCAATTTCAACACCTGCTTCTCCTTCCAGATGGAGTTAATTAACATTAAAATTAGTGCCTATAGCAGAGACTTTTTGATAACTTGCAGCCCTCCAGCTGTATCCAGATTCCTACACTTCTGAAAATTAAAAACAACACTGATAACCTTTATGAGATGTAAATTTATTGTTGACCTATTTCAAGAGATGCACATAAGTATGATCTTGAAAGAATGAAAACTTACCTGTATAAAGTGGATACTATATGCCAGGCATTTTTACATATAAGATCTTGTAAAATCCTTATAGCTATCTCAAGATGGGTGTTGCACTACTATACACTTAATTTTCAAAGAAACTGCAGATTAAAAAAGTTTTATAAGATTTTGGATGTTTTGTAGTTAGTAAGTGATAGAGCCAGAATGGAAATCCCTATTTAACCAAAGTCCACACTTTTCGTACTGCGCTGGGCTTGGTTTAGAATGAAGTGAAGATTAGAAAATTTAAAAAGAAATCCTTAGTGAGTGTGAATTAAAATATTTGGTTTGAGATAGTTTACACTGAGATAAACATTACATTTTAAATATTACAAATTATGTATATATACATTATATAAAATGTACATGAAAGACTCAGTGTGGTGTAGTGACACTTAAATGTTCCATAATTGTAGTTTACTCAGTGCATTGGGAACTACTTACATGCCAGACACTGGGCTAGGGGTTGAAAATAGATCAAAGGCAAGGAAAGATAAAATCATCATTACAATGGAGTTTAAGTGCAATAATGTGGTAAAAAGAAGATATTGTGAGTTCCAAAATGAAAGGGGGATTCAGCGACATAGTGGTATTTTAGGTCTAAACAATCGCTCCTCATACTTCTCCTTAAATCTTTCCATAATCCTCATTTTAATGAGGTGTTTTGCTGACTTAGAGATGTTCTTTTTAAAAGGCTTCTTTATGAATCAGTCTGGAGCAACTACTCATTCAGCTGTTTTCTCCCACTAAATTTTATGGAAACAATCTAAGTCATTTAAGTGTTACAACAGAAGAAGTATAAACAAATGAAGACCTGAAATGCCCAGTAAGTACAAATGTTTGTGAATGACTAATACAGTTAAGAACATTGTCCATCATCATCTTCTCATGGAAGATCATAGGCTTTTCTTAGAGAAAGTGGTGGCTTCTTTCTGCAATGAATTGCTTGGTGATTGGGACTAATAGGAAATATAGCTAAAGTGTTATGCTAAAAAAGATACGATATATATGAAGGATAATACACATACACATATATGTTTATACACACACAAATAACATACACATATCCACAGTCAAGTCTCACTATTTGAGGTAGTATGTTCTATGAAGTTATCATGAACACTGAATTAGCAGATACTGAACCATGGCTTCTAGGGGAAATATCAGGTTATGTTTCTACAATCCCCAGATCACAACACTATTGTCAACTGATCACATAATTTTTTTATGTGTAAGGATAACTTATTTAATATTATACTGTTGATTCACTGCCACTGAACCCAGAACAACCAGCACTATGACTAGTATGTGAAGGAAGCTTATCTAACACGTGTATTTTCTCCATGGGGCAAATCACAGATTCTTTGTCTTAAGATCACTATAAAACACATCAGTATTACACTTGGGAACCATTTTAAACAGTGTAATCACTGGAAAAAAAAAAAACAAACATACATGAAAATGGGAAAAGGGTGGCAGTAAATAGCCCATGAAAGGACACTTGTTTCCAGTATGAGAGTTGAATCAAGACGGCAAAGCATTGCCTTGTTTGACCTCAGTGGGAACATACCTGATGGCCAACTAAAATTTTTGGCACTTTTCACATACCCACAAATGACTTGGAAAGTGCCCCAAGTATTGATTTTGGGGCTAGGAATAAATTTTAGTCAGTAACCAAATTGACAAATATAGAATTCACAAATAATGAGGAAAGAATATACATATATATATATTATTTAAGTTATTTTAAATATAGCGATAGCCTCAGTGACAGCAATGTAACCCCAACATAGAATGTTTTCTCATTCCTTTAGACATATTTCATTTGGAAAGAATTGGATTAAAACAGCTCATTTCCCTCATTGTATTTACAAGGATTAAGAGAGTTCTTTGATAATAGTCAAGGATATCACTCAAACTCACTGAGTCTGGCTTGCGATCCCAATCTGAAGCTTTCTAGCACTTACCTTAACTCTCTAAGGCACTCTGAGACCTAAGAAAGAGGAGTAAAATGGCTCTCAGGATGGCTCAAGGTAAATATTGATATTTTGTGTTGAAGAATTTGGCCTGTAATTTAATTCTCAATCTACTTTCAGCATTAAAATCTATAAAGCGAATGGAGGTTATTCAATCAGCAGATAGAATTTTTTGTGGGGAAGAGAGTGGTTTTCTTTCAATCAAAGTCATAAAGAAACATACTAAGATGTATTTAATTCCTATTGTATCACTGAGATATTGATATGTAATAAAGTGTCCCTAAATTTAGTAGTGAAAAACAACTGTTTTCTTACTTGTGTGTCTTCAGGTTCGTTGTTTCCTCTGGTCTTGGTGAGGCAGCCGAGCTTTACTCACAGTGAGGTTACAGGAGCTGCTCTCTTTGCTGCAGGTCTAGGGTTGGCTGAGGTAGGTCTGCTGCACATGACTTTTTTCCTCAGACCACTGGGAAAACTTGGGTTAGAGCAGAGGTGCAAAAGGAAGTGTCGAAACACAGCCTTTTAAGGACTAGGCTCAGATTGTCACACTGTCACTTCCACCTTATTCCATGGACCAGTAAGTCACAGAGCTCAGCCAAAGTCAAGGAGTGGGGGATGTATTCTTCCTCTTTAAAAGGAGCAACTGCAAAGAGTGGGAGAAAGAATTGGAACCATTAATTCAATCTACCCCACCAGCTATATGCTTGACACTGAGCTAATACTCCTTAATATGTCTTAACACATACGTTAATAATACATTGTCTCTTCCTCCCTCACCCACTTCTTTATCCTTTTCTGGTAATTATGTTTGTTATCCCAATTACACAAATAAGGATACTGAGATTAGAAGGTCAAGAAAATTGCTCAAAGGTACTCAGTAAGGGAAAGATACTTTACATGAAGTATCATAAGACTCCAGACTTGAGCTCTTCACCACAGCACTATTTTGTCTATTCCTAGTATACAATAGGGTCAGAAATTGACCCCAGGTTTGCCTTTCCTCTCTTTGCCTTATTTGGCTCTGTCTCCTACCTGTCTGGCCTCATTTACTCTGCTCCAGCCACATCTTCCAACTTGTTGGTCCTCAGAAAAGTCAGGCAGGCTTCAGCTCTAAAGCTGTGGTCTGCTCCTTGTACTAGAGTTCTCTCTCTGGATCATTCTTGTTAAAATCGTACCTAGTTATCTCAGTTTGCTCTTTCAAATGTTTGCTCAAATGTTAATGAGCCTACTTTGAACACCCAATTTAAAATTGCAAACTACCTCCCCTCTGCTCGGTGTTAACTCTTACCCCATATCTCCCAATCCCTTTACTCTTTTTTTTTTTTCTGTCTAACCACTTGTAATCTTATATTATGTAATAGGATGATCTGTTACAATTATTGATTAGAACATAAACTCACGAAGATAGATTTCTTGGTCTGTTATTCACTGTTGTATCCTAGATAAGAGGTGTGTCTAAAACATAATCACTTAAATATTTGCTGAACCAATGAATGGTCCACTGAAGTAAGTTTTCAATAGTGGAAAATGTATCAATCTTGGTAAAATACTACTGTGCTTTTGTGATGAATCCAAGATCTGCAAATCACTGCCTGACTTTGAGCAAATTAATGTTTAAGAACCAAGGGGGAGGGCGCTGGGGACCAGGGTGTGGCCTGAGCCTTACAGTTAAGGAGAAATGCCTCGAAGGAAATCTGTTCCTCGGTGATACCAAGGTCCAGCTCCAAGCCCCAACTCCCTGTCTGGATACAGCAGTTTCGTGCACACCGACTATAGCATCGAACTGGAAATTAGGAAGTTTTTGACAGAAAAGCCCCCAAAGTCTGTGAGCAGTTCAGAAGTTCAAGTATAGGACCCCACCCCACTCGGCGTGGCGGCCGGGTCAGGCCGGAGGTGCTGTTTAGGGAAGATGTTGCCCCACAGCCGGCTTGCGCACGCGGAGCCAGAGGGCCAAGGGCCCAAGGACAGAGCCGGAGCGCAGAGCGCTTCCAGCCTCTTCAGCCAGGACGGGAAGGGCCCTGCTCTTCTGGCCGGATGCGACCTGTGCAGTCCAGGCGCACCAGTGGGAAGGTCTCTGCCAAGGCGTCTCCAGGGAGAAGGAGAAAGGTTTACCTCCACAAAGACCAGAGCCCGTGAGGGGCTGAGACTGCGGCCACAGAAAATGCTTTTGGTCCGCCGCCCAGCTGTGCCATAGCGGCCGGACGCAGGAGGAGCCGGGGACCTTTCAAGCGAGTTCCGGGAGCTGGAGTTTCCTGACAGAGCACAGAGGGACACTCGGGCCCAGGCTGCCCTCACCCTCCTTTGGAGCGACTTCGCCCGCCAGGGGGCTGCCGGGCACGTGCGCGCGCAACTCGGAAGGAAGAGACAGGTGCGCAGAGGCGCCCCGCAGTGAGAGAGGGAGGGGACCGGAGAGCCGGGCCAGGGGCCCGCCCAGCCTGCCCCTTCAGGCTTCTCCCTGCTGCTGTCCACCCCGCTCTTCCACTTCGGAAAGAGTGTCTGGGGGCGCTGGGCAGGCAGGCCAGCTCTTCAGTCCCACCCGCGGCCTCCGCAGGGCGCATCCTTCTCTGCCTTCGGGGAGGACCAGGCCGGGCCAGCGCTGTGCGGAAACCCACATCTGCCTGCTCTGGGAGAAGGACGGGGGATCCTGGCCGCGTAGGAAGGCGCAGGAGGGGCTTAGTTTGCAGGACAGGAGGAACTCAGGCTCTGAGGAAAACATCTTAGACCTGAGGTATCGAGGACGAAGGGTCAAAGAATCAGCGACAGGAACTACCAGGACTAGGAGGCCCTGGGCAGGGACGCCAGGGACTTCATGGACACCTCCACGTTGGATGGTGGTGGCAGCTCCGTACTGAAGGGCGAAGCTCTGGAGTTGTGAGTACACTTCCTGATTTTCATCGCGTTTGTGGAAAGTGGTATATATGTGCATGTTTCTGAGAGCGAGTTAAGGGAGAGAAAACAGGAGTCCGTTATACATAGGCATGAAATAATATTTTTACTTAACACATGTGTCCTCATAAATATGATTTTTGTAGCTTTTTGTAAATTATGTAAAGTGCTGTAAGAAATATTTTTGGAAAACGTTGTCATTCGCTTTTGTAGGGCATTCCTAACTGCAGTTTTCTATGGTCTGATTACAAGTCTTAGATTAGCATACATTTGGTTCTTACCATCACAGCCAGGTTCAAAGAGACTTTGAGACTGATGCTTTTTGGTAGATTACTGGGGGAAATGCTCGGTCGTACCTGTAGTTCAAGCTTGAGGAAGGCAGCAATTGTCCTCCCTGAGAATCACTAAAATGCCCAAGTCTCCACTGGGAGACAGCACTTTTTGCACAAAGGCGCCCTTCTCCCACCCCCAGTCCCCAGGGTCCAGAGCATATCTTCTGAAAACTGCAGCCATGGCTGTTCATTGGCAAAATGTTTGGCAGCCTATTTGGCCAACCAGCAAACTGGCTGGGCTGTGGAAGCCCACTGAGAGCTTAGTAGCGTTTGCTCTGCGGCTCAGCGCTGAAGCCCATGTTGGTTAATGTCCAATCCTGTTCAGTCATTAGATGATTCTAACATCGAAATAAACTTCTTTTTATAAAGGAAAAAAAAAAAAAAGAGCCTCAGTTTTCTCCAAAGTGATGAGTAGACTTTTAAGGTCTTCTGAAGCAAACTTCATTTTTGACAGTTCCCTGGTTAATGGAAGTTCCAACATCTGGCCTCTGGAGTGCAGCCAAGAACTAAGAATGCACCAGAAGAGGAACAGTGTACACTTTCTGACCACATGAATTCCAGTTGCATTTTCCAGATGCATTTATAGCTTTTCTTAAAATGAATAATTGTCATTCAAAATAAGCCTTTCTTCTTCCACCCTCTTCCTGCAGTCAGTTATTTTCTTCATTTCAAGCGTGTGACACAGTTACTTCTCTCATTGCTAACAGTCACCTTGGGGCTAAATTGGCTATTAGGCAGATAACAAGTGGCAGAGAAGGTCTGTGTTCCCCTGCTGTCATTCCTTGTTGGGAATTATAGGTGGGAATGAGAGCAAACAGGGAGTTATATAAACGAGGAAAACAAGAAATCCATTTATTTTTATGTTTGTTAAAGATGCTTCCTTAATACCCTCTTGCTCTTGAGTTGAGTCATTCTTTGCGTATGAAGGTAAAGTAGTTTCTAGGACAAGCCAGCCATTTAAAATGGGAAATACCAACCTTGGAGAGTAAATGAGTGTGTGAGAATTTAGACACGTGGGAAGGTGTTTGCTCACTAAATACTGAAAAGCACTTTGTAGTCTACCATAGAGAGTTACTTTCAGAAATTCAAAAATGAATAAATATCAGCTATAACTGTGAAATAATGGCAAGAATTCTTGTTACTAACCTCTTCTGTCACATACAAAGGTAATAGTTTCTCTTCTGCATAATACCTATTTCTCAGTTTTGACTCAATCCCACATTGCCAAAATGAGTAAAATTAATATTTCTCTGATTAGCTGAGCTTATTGTCAACTCAGTCTGTTCCTTTGTTTCCAGCAACATTACATATTGGTTAACTAATGATCACGTAATGAAAGTGTCGGAAGGAGCTCCTCTTGCTGCCTTCCAGCCTGACTTCAGACCCTCGCTCTGTACAAAACTTTCTAGACTCATTTTTTCGACGGGAAAGTTCTTTAATACAGGCATTGAGATGCTTTAATAATTATTGGAATAATTGTCTTAATATACTGATGGTTGCATAGTCTAAAGCACAAGATTCAATCTTTTTTACTTTTATGCTTATTTTTTCAACTAATTTCCCAAAGATTGTAAAGCTGATGTGATGAATGTCTTTGTATAATTCCAAACTGTTCTTCATTTCATACTTAAACTTCCTGATCTGTAAGCCCAAGTTAGGTCACAAATCTTGCTATCACTTAAAAATAAAGTTATTTTTAAAAGCATAAATAGAAATAAATAAATAATTGTCTTAATTCTTTTAAAAATATGAAATTTGTTATTTACTATTCCATTTCTAGGTATATACCTCATATTTACTTTATGTTTTTAATGTTCACCAGTAATTACCCTGAGTCTCTTATATTTTCATGCCGGGGCTGAGAACTCCACTGCTTTTTATAGGGTGATTTAAAATCTTATTCAGAAGCTAAGGGCTCTAATTATTAAGTTTCTGTGGTAGTCTATATGTTATTGTCCACCATGTGTTAAGATTGGTACTTTTGAGTTGGAACTTTCAGTGTGTTTTGCCAGAAGTCAGCAAACTGTGTCCTAAAGCCAAATCCTACCTTGCTGTTTTCAACAATAAAGTTTAACTGGAGCACAGACACACCCATTTATTCACATAGTACAACAGAGTTGAGTAGTTGGGAAAGAGACTACATGCCTGTAAATTCTAAAATATTTACTGTCTGCCCCTTTAGAGAAGTTTGAACAATCCCCATGTTATGACAACGGGCTAAAATGAGTTTGTATCATATCTGGTTAGACAATTAAATAATCATAGATTCTAGTTGGAACTAGTGTTTTATCCCTAATGCATTTTAATCTAAATTGATGCTTTTAAACAATTTACTTCCTTACCAAAATTTTTAAGCTCTGTTTGCACAGATTTGCCTATCTGTGGAGAGTCTTGGTCATTAGCATAATTGCAATGCATGTTGTCTAAATACCATGTATTTAAATCATAGCTGTGTTAATGTAGCTCTAACAATCTGATTACTAAGTTTACTATTAAATATTCAAGTTTTATATTTTTACTTTTACATTTTAATTCTTTTTTTTATTCTTTCAGTGTCCATTTCTCATCAAGATGGGTGTTAAGATGTAAACTGACTGGTAAGTGACACCACATTTTTTAAAATAATACATTTTTTAAAAATGTAGATATTCTATGGTTATTCTGACACCCTGATTCTTAAAGCTAGAAACTAATAACTGTGACTTGCGAGGATTGGAATATTCCATTGCCCTCTTGCAGATAAAGCACTGAGGTAAATAGTTTAGTTTCTATATATCCTTACTGAACAATAAAAGGTTGAACAGTTCAATTTGCAGAGTAGCAAAAGATAATTGAATTAAATTATTTGGATAACCTTCAATATTTGTGTCAGTCATGAATTATATTTTTCAAAGGAAAACAAGGGTTCATATGAATAAAGGGAAAGAAGAAAGAGAAAGAAACTTGAGAGGAACTATGGGCCATTAATTTCTACAAACAATGTAATTGGCTTAGATTTTATGTTTTTTAAATTTCTTAGTACTCCGTGAAAGAAATGGAACATCTCTGAAATTCATCCTTCTCATATATGGCTTAGAAATATGGAAATGAATGATTCATTCTTGTTCCAGAATGTGAATGGATAAAGTCTTTAGTTTGTGCACCAAAATAATAAATTCTCATCAGAAAACATTAGGTTTACCAAAATTGTAGCATGCACATTTAAAAATGACCCACACATCAATTATATTTTCTGATACATTTTTTTCTTCAAGTAATTTTCAAGGTTACTAGAACCTGTGAGTTCTATCTGGGAATTAATTGGAAAATATATGATTTTTGAGAGTTAATTTAATAATTTTAATGGCAGATGATATTTTCTGTTATTGTTCATGTATCATTAAAGTTGAAGTAATCAGAATTGCAAAGTCCTGTGTTTTAACATAAACCTAGTGGTATCTAAATTCTTTCCTAATAAATAATTTAGATATTCTGTGGAAGGTCCTATGAATCTACGTAACATAGATGAGAATCAAAGGATACGATCAAGGAAGTATTGTATTCTGTACTTAAGTGAATGAATTACATCAGGTGGGTTGTTCAATAGGTATTGGTGTTTGTAACTTTTCACTGAATATGAGGTACTTCACTGAATAATGACTGATATCTTGGGAGTGTCACTAGAAATATAATTACATGGAATTTTAAAAATTATGATTCAGAAAATGTAATTTATATGAATGTCTATATATGATATTTTTCTTTCAGATAGACATCTCAGCAATATGTTTTTAATCCTCTCCTTTCAGAATAGAAGAGAAAGTACTCTTAGTCATTAAAATAGAATATGTAACACTTACTATATACTACCTTATCTTTTTGTTACCATTTTATAATAATGGTGATTTGTTCCCATAGCATTTCTCTTTTAAGTATTCAGTTTGTTAGTAAGACAGTGCTGATATCAACACAAGCAAATATGATAATGTTGATCAATTGTAAACCAAATTCTAACTATCAGTTGAGAACATACTGAAATAGAAGGGTTATGAGCTTTTAAAATGGCCCATGAAAACCTGGAAAAGGCAGGATGAATAAAAGAGAAAAGGAAAGAAATGAAATCAATGAATGGAAAATACAGAAGTTGCAAAATGAAAGGCTAAGTAACTGTCTACAAACAGGAGTATTTTTATGTGAATACATTATCTAAAAGTGGAAAGTTAGGGTGTTTGATTATATATTTGTTTAGTCTATTTTATTATTAATGTTACTTTAAAAATATGTAAGACATGTTAAAACACCTTTCTTGAAAATATTTGACATATCTGTTTGTAACTTTAAATGGACGCTGATCGGTAGTCATATTAGAACCATAATATATGAAACTGCGGAACAATGCTCTAAAGTAGTGGTCCCCAACCTTTTTGACACAAGGGACCGGTTTCATGGAAGACAATTTTCAATTTTTCCACAGACAAAGGGTGGGGGGAAATGGTTTTGGGATGATTCAAGTGCATTACATTTATTGTGCAGTCAAACTTCTCTGCTAATGATAATCTGTATTTGCAGCTGCTCCCCAGCACTAGCATCACTGATCATCAGGTATTAGATTTTCATAAGGATCTCGCAACCTAGATCCCTCACACGCACAGTTAGTTTAAGGTAGGGTTCCCGCTCCTATGAGAATCTAATGCCACCGCTGATCTGACAGGAGGCGGAGCTTATGCAACGATGCGAGGAGGCCCTGCTGTGTGGCCCAGTTCCTAACAGGCCACAGACCAGTTCCGGTGCATGTCCCAGGGATTGGGGACCTCAGCTCTAAAGGACCTCTTGGAATTTAGTCTGGAAAGAACTGTCATTAACTAACCATATTGGTACAATTAAACAGCTATTGAATATTTAAGATTTAATATGTTCAAATTAGCAGTCTTATGTTTTGAGTTCTTCATCTCCCACATCTTGGGATAAATGTTTTTAGTACTAGTATTTCTGTATTTCCATATTAAGTAATGCATATGAAACATACAAATCTAAATGTCAAATAAAGAGAAAAAATAATGGCTTATTTGTGAGACTGCACCGTAAACATGAGAAACAGATTGACATGACTCAAGTAATTCATTTCAGTGGATCAAAGAGTACATTTAACTTTTATAGTTAAGTGGCTATTTCTCAAACAGTAATAACATGATGAATTCAAACGTCAAGAATAGTTGCATCAAAGGCTTACCGCTGGGCCTAAAAGTATTCCCTCCTGCAATATAAGAATTTCTAACTGGTTTAGATTCTGACATAAATATATCCTGATAAGCAAGAAATCATTTGTCTAAAGTAATTTGTTAAAATTTCCCAACCGCCCAACTCTTACTAAAATTTGTTTTCTTAATAATGCTGCTTGTCTGAAATAAGTCCAAAAGGATAAATGAATTCACTAAAATAATCAATGCTGTTTCAGGTTTACATTTGTCATTAAAAATTATGGCTGAAGACATAATTTGGATATTGATACCTATTATAAATGAACAAAAATTTATTTGTAAGTGAAATTTTGTAACCACATAATCTTTCATAACAATGATCTATGACAGTTGTGATTCTGGTTTATTGCTGAACCCTGGGCAAATAGAAAGTACTCAGAATATAAGATATCTTAATAAATATTTGTTGATTTAGTAGACTAATGGAGTATATTTTTGAAGGAAGACTGTGAGTAAAAAATGATAATAGTAGTTGTAGTATTAAATTGTAATATTTATCAAGCTCCATTCTTGGTTTTGGTAAAGGAACAGTATTGCATATGTTTAAGAGCAAGGACACTGCATATAGAATTTCTCAGTGAAAATTCTGGCTCACCCAAGGTATGTGACCTTGTGCCTCTTTATGACACATTTTCATTGTCTCAAAGTTATTAACAAGGGAATCCATATAATGTGCTCAGAAAAATTCCTGTCACACAGAAAGCATTATGTAGTTATTGCCAATTGTTATCGTTGCCATTGTTATTGCTGTGTGAAATTAGACATCTCTTTCTTGATCAAGGAGTTTATATTCTAGTTAGAAAGACAGACATAAAGAAAATTAACTCTAATGTAAATTATGATAAGCTTCAGAAACTTGAAATAGAAGGAATATTAGTAAGGATTTAATGAATGAGAATTTGGAATTGTTTCATGAATGTGGTAGGTCTTTAACTGGGTCCTGAATAGTTTAATTTATTGTGAAGCTTCTCATGAACATTTCAGCATGAGAAAATAGCAATGACCATGTTCTGACAAAGATGAAGTAGCTAGACCTAACAAGGCATGAAGAATCAACAAAATGACATTAAGGCCTAAATGTTTTTTAAGTCAATTTATTTATTAAATAATTATCCTGTTAAAAATCAGTATATGCCATTTCCTGCTAACATTTACTCTTTATCCTGACATTCAAGACCATTCAATGTCAAAGGTCAACCCACCTCTCCAACCTTATCTTTCATTTTATTTTTCTCTTTCCCCAGGTGGATATATCACTTTTATTTATTTATTTTTTATTTCAAAATATTAACAGGGTACAAATATTACATGGATAGCTTTTGTAATGCTTGAATCAGGGCTGTAAGTGTGTCCATCATCCACATAGTGTTCATTGTACCCGTTAGGCAGGTTTTCACCCATCCCCTCCTCCTGCCTCCCCCACAGCTTGATTTCCACTGAGTTTTACTTTCCTCTGTGCACATGTGTGCTCATTGGTTAGTTCCAATTTAATAGTGAGTACATGTGGTGTTTTTTTTTTTCCATTCTAGAGATACTTCACTTAGGAGAATGGTCTCCAGTTCCATCCAAATTGTTGCGAAAGGCATTAATTCATCCTTTTTCATGTCTGAGTAGTATTCCCTGGTATACATGTACCATATTTTGTTAATCTAATCATGAATTAATGGGCACTTGGGTTACATCTTTGTAACTGTGAATTGTGCTACAATAAACATCCAAGTGCAGGTGTCTTTTTGATAAAATGACTTCTTTTCCTTTGGGTAGATACCCAGTAGTAGGATTGCTGGATTGAATGATAGGTCTGCTTTTAGTTCTTTGAGGAATCTCCACAATGTTTTCCATAGAGGTTATACTAATTTGCAGTCCAACCAACAGTGCGTAAGCATTCCTTTCTCTCTGCATCCAAAC